>CAUYTI010066800.1:0-44624 GCA_963575145.1 Galago senegalensis | reverse complement strand
GCCTGTGGTCCCAGCTACTTGGGAGGCAGAGGCAAGAGACTCGCTTGAGCCCAGGAGTTGGAGGTTGCTGTGAGCTGTAATGCCACGGCACTCCACCCAGGGGGACAGCTTGAGGCTCTATCTCAAAAAAAAAAAAAAAAAAAATTCCCCTGTGTTGAATAGCATCTGAGGAACATCCTCAGGAAGCCCTTCCCTGGCCTGTTTACCTCTGGTCTTTTCTGGTTCTCTGTGTCCCGCCCCTCTGTGTACAAACATGTCAGGCCTCTCCTTTGGGTATAAAGCCAATTTTTGTCCTCTTTGCTTTCTGAAGGCTGCTGCTGCACACTTTGGGCAGTGTTGCTTCTCAGATGCCCTCTGCATAGGGTTTCTTGTCACCTGTTACTACCAGACTCTCTTAGTCCTGCCCCAGCAGTACTGGCCACTGTTTGTCCTAGCCATGGACACTGGCCACTGTTTGGCCACAATACTGGCCACTATTTGTCCTAGCTGTGGTTGGCTGATGCCCTCTGCACTTTGACCCTCAATCTTTTTTTTTTTTTTTTTGAGACAGAGCCTCAAGCTGTTGCCCTGGGTAGAGTGCCATGGCATTACAGCCCACAGCAACCTCCAACTCCTGGGCTCAAGCAATTCTCCTGCCTCCGCCTCCCAAGTAGCTGGGACTACATGCACCTACCACAAACGCTCAGCTATTTTTTGGTTGCAGCCGTCATTGTTGTTTGTTGGGCCCGGGCTGGATTTGAACCCGCCAGCTCAGGTGTATGTAGTGGTGCCTTAGCTGCTTGAGCCACAGGTGTCAAGAGCCTGACCCTCAATCTTTTGGTTTCTCCCACCCCACACCCCACAAATACACATACATGACCTATGCACAGGTCTACACTGAAGGAATGAACTTCTCACCTGGCTTCCCCCAGAGTCCAAGAGAGACCATGCATGAGGCCTTGGAGCTTTCATAAGGAGAGGAGTCTGCTTGCCCTCTAGTGCTCCCCTCTCCTTTAAGGTGATCTGTGGCAGCATCCACCTATCTCCCTGGAAAATCCACCCCAAAGCTGAGAAGGGCTCCCTCTACCCCATGGTCTTCCTGACCCTCCACTCCATCAAATTTGGACCCTCTCCATTCCCCATCAAATTTGAAGCAGTAGTTAGTTTTCAACCTGGTAACATGCTAGACTCTCCTAAGGCACTTTTAACAAATCCTGATGTCTGGGTCCTATGCTGGAAAATTCTAATTCAAATCGTCTGGGATATAGTCTGGGTGTCAGGATTTTTTGTTTTTAATTAATTGACTTTTTCTTTTTGAGATAGAGTCCTACCCTGGGTAGAGTGCTGTGGCATCATAGCTCACAGTAACTTCAAACTACTGGGCTCAAGCAATCTTCCTACCTCAGCCTCCCAAGTAGCTGGAACTATAGGCACCCACCACTGTGCCCTGGCTAGTTTTTCTAGTAGTAGAGATGGGATCTTGCTGTTGCTCAGGCTGGTCTTGAACTCCTGTGGTTAAGCAATCCTCCTGCCTCGGCCTCCCAGAGTGCTAGGATCACAGGCATGAGCTACCAGTCTTGGCCAATAGATTATTTTATTTTGGAGCAGTTATAGGTTTATAGAAAAACTGAGCAGAAAGTACAGTTTCTATGTGCCCCCTCCAACCTCTGCTTTGTGCCCCCAGTTTCCCCTATTATTAACATCTTGTGTTGGGGTACACTTGTTATAATTGATGAGCCAATATTGATATATTATTATTAACTAAAGTCCACAGTTTGCATTAGGGGTCACTCTGTGAATACATTCTATGGGGTTTTTGTTTGTTTGTTTGTTTTTGAGACAGAGTTTCATTTTGTCACCCTTGGTAGTGCCGTAGGGTCATAGCTCACAGTAACCTCCAACTCTTGGGCTCAAGTGATCCTCTTGTCTCAGCCTCCCAAGTAGCTAGGACTTACAGGTGCCTACCACAATGCCTGGCTATTTTTAGAGACAGGGTCTCGCTCTGGATCAGGCTAGTCTTGAAGCTGTGAGCTCAAGGCAGGTATGAGCCATTGCACCCAGCCCCCATTCTATGGGTTTTGACAAATGTATAATGACATACTTGTTTATCCACCCTCACAAAATCGTACAGAATTGTTTCCCTGCCTTAAACTCTACATCCATCCCTGTGCTCTGCCTGTTCATCCATTCCTCCAGCTCCTCCCGACAACCACTGATCTTTTCACTATCTCCATAGATGTGCTTTTCCAGAATGGCATGTAGTTGGAATCATTTAGTATGTAACCTTTCCAGTTCCCCAGGCAATTTTAATGAACAGCAAGGGTTGACATGAATAGCCCTGGTTTAGGATTTGGTAAAGAGGGGTGGTAGATATGGTAAGCTATATTCTTAAATCTAGTGTAGGGAAAGATCTCATGTGCTTTTGATATATCCATCCATTCATCTATCCATCTTTTCTTTTTGGAAACAGAGTTTCCCTTGGTCACGTGGGTTGAGTGGCATGGTGTTATCATAGCTCACAGCAACCTCAAACTCTTTGGCTCGGCCCACCACAATGCCCAGCTGTTTTTCTTTCTTGTTTCTTTTTTTTTGAGACAGAGCCCCAATCTGTCCCCCTGGGTAGAGTGCCATGGCATCACACCTCATAGCAACCTCCAACTCCTGGGCTCAAGCCGAGTCTCCTGCCTCAGCCTCCCGAGTAGCTGGGACCACAGGCCCTGCCACAACGCCTGGCCATTTATTTTTTGTTGCAGCTGTCATTGTTGTTTGGCGGGCCTGGGCTGGATTTGAACCTACCACCTTAGGTGTACATGGCTGGCACCTTAGCCACTTGAGCCACAGGTGCTGAGCCCTCTTGTTTTTTTTTTAAGTAGAGACCGGGTTTTGCTCTTGATCAAGATGGTCTTGAACTCCTGAGCTCAGGCAATCCACTGGCCTCAGCCTCCCAGAGTGCTAGGATTACAGGCGTGAACCACTGGGCCCTATCCTGATATGCAGGGTTTTAAGGACCAGCATGTAGCCATCCATTTCCCTGATGTTGAGTGGTCAAGGGAGGTGAGAATGGAGAAAGGGACAGAAGATAGTCCTTTTAGGAATTTAGCTATGTAGCCAGTGGAGGATGTAGATGTAGCATCCCACCAGGGTCTGCTGCCTGATGACCTTTTCTTTAACTGTGGAAACTTTTCTTTAAGTACAACTGAGGGGTGTGGGGTTGTGTGCCCAATTTAAAAGTGCATTAAATAACATCTCTGCTGTAATCAGCAGGGCCTCATCTAGGCCTGGTGGACCTTGTTACCAGTCCTCAAGTAGCATTTGATTTCACAGTAGGAACTCATATTACCTTTTAATGGCTTTTATCTTTGTTACTCCAGGAGAGGTAGGTTTCCATTGTTTTTATTCCCTTCTTTCCTCAGTTAGAGACAAGGGAAAAAGGAGAGGGAACGGCCAATCTCAGTTAAAGAAAACCCAGAAAGCTAGGTGGTGCCTGTGGCTCAAAGGAGTAGGGCACTGGCCTCATATGCCAGAGGTGGTGGGTTCAAACCCAGCCCCGGCCAAAAACTGCAAAAAAAAAGAAAGAAAACCCAAAAAAGAACCTTTCAGGAGACCCCTGTTAATATTTTCCCCTGCCCACTAGCCTCTCCTTCACAAACTTCTCAAAAGAGTGGTCCACAGTGGCCCAGCTCCTGTTGTTTATCCTCGTGGATATTGGTCTCTTCCAAGTCACCAGTGGCCAATGACCTCTAGACCAAAGCTAAATTCCATTGTCAAACTGTGGCTGAATTTGATACTTGATCACTCTCTTCTTAAAACTCTCTAGTCTGTCCCAGTGTTTATTCTCTCTATTGTGTTGTTAATTCAAAATGATTCAGACTTTGGAAATAGGAAAAAGGACTGCATAATGTCCTCTCAGTGCAGTTCCAAGTGTTATCCAACAAGCCTTTTCTACCTGGGGAACCATCTGATTTTCTAGGGATGTGTAGCTTTGTCTGACTTCTTACTATTTTTTTAAGAGACAGGATCTTGGCCAGGTGCAGTGACTCACACCTGTAATCCTAGCACTTGGGAAGCCGAGGTGGATGGATTGCCTGAGCTCTCGAGTTCAAGAACAGCCTGAGTGAGAGCGAGACCCCGTCTCTAAAAAATAGTGAGGCATTGTGGCAGGCACTTGTAGTCCCAACTACTTGGGAGGCTAAGGCAAGAATGGCTTAAGCCCAGGGGTTTGTGGTTGCTGTGAGCTGTGAACCATGGCACTACTGAGTGCAACAAAATGAGACTCTGTCTCAAAAAAAAAAAAAAAAAAAAAAGAGAGTGAGAGAGAGCAAGACAGGATCTTGCCCTGTCACCCAGGCTGGATCCTGGGCTTAAGCAATCTAGTACAGGGACACACCACTGTGCCCAGTCAAGACTTTTTATTTACTCCTTTTTTTTTTTTATTCTTTGAGAGACCGGGTTTTGCTTTGTTGTTCAGGCTTAAGTGCAGTGGCACAATCATAACTCACTGCACTCCAATCACTCCTGCCTTAGCCTCCCAAGTAGCTGGGACTATAGGCATTCACTACTACACACAGCTAATTTTTAAATTTTTTTAGAGATTGGGTCTTACTATACTGCCCAGGCTGATCTTGAACTCCTGACCATAAGCAATCCTCCTGCCTCAGCCTCCTGACTCCTTATTTACTACTGATCAGGGTATTTTACATCTCTGTGAGGCTAGGGGTTACTTTACAGAAAATTCGTACATAATTCTTGTCCAATAGCAATGCGAATGTCTTCTGTCTGGCAGAAAAGAGAACCCAAAAGGTTATAGTTTCTTGCCTTGTAAGGCATTAATCTGCCTTGTCAAATGCATCTCAGCATTTCCTTGACTGATCAATTCTATGTTCAATTCTCAAATTCACTTTTGAATTAGTCTTAATGTCTTATTGGTACCCTCATTCGTTAATGAATGGATAAAAGTTTTGACATGTGTTCATTGTACATTTGTTTGAGAGTCATGTTTTTTAGTTTTTTAAGAATTATTCTTGGCTCGGCATCTATGGCTCAACCGGCTAAGGCGCCAGCCACGTACATCTAAGGTGGCGGGTTCGAATCCCCAGCCCGGACCTGCCAAACAACAATGACGGCTGCAACCAAAAAATAGCCGGGCGTTGTGGCGGGCGCCTGTGGTCCCAGCTACTTGGGAGGCCAAGGCAGGAGACTCGCTTGAGCCCAGGAGTTGGAGGTTGCTGTGAGCTGTAATGCCACGGCACTCTACCCAGGGGGACAGCTTGAGGCTCTGTCTCAAAAAAAAAAAAAAATATATATATATATATAATTTGCAGACAATAAAGTAAAAAACATTAAATGCACAGTTTCTCAAATACTTACATATGTAGACACCACCCAGTGGTGTGTGACCACTACTCAGATCAAGATCTAGAATGTTCCACCGGACAATTCATTTTACTGCCCAGTTTTCTCATGTGTTAAATGAGATGCTTAGGTAAAATAATAACACTTGTTCATTCTGGGTCAACATGTAAGAATCCTTTTCAATATTTCTCAAAATTTACAAAAAAACTACAGGTGGTCTCTTTGGGGGGTTATGAAAACATTTTGGAAGTAGACAAAGGTGATGGTGTTGTGAACTTACTAAACACCATGAACGTACTAAATGCCCTTGACCTTTACTAAATGCCCTTGAACTGTACACTTTAAAATGGTTGATTTTGTTACGTGAATTTTAACTCAAAAGAATTTTTTAAAAATTCACATTAAGAAAAGAGAAATATAAAAGATGTATGGATTAGATGACTCAGGAATACTCGTAAGCTTGACATCCAAATTCAAATCTCTTGTGAGAAATGATTGGCTAGAGAGGCAGAAGTAGGGAGAATTCGGAACTAAGGAAACAGTCCCCGCCATGTCCCAGGCTTGGAGAAGCCATAGGGTATAACTTTGACTTCACCTTTCTTGTGGGTGTGTCCAGGCAGATGAGACCCCAGAGAGGGGGCTATATTTCCTGAGCCCCCGCAGCATGGATGGGAGGGTGCTTGGGTCTGAGGGTGGTGGGCCATCCTCACCATCACAGAACGAGCTCCCATGGCCCCACTGCCCTTCTGCCTACTCCCTCACCTTGTGCCCTCCACCCCCGGCAGGCCGCAGGTCTCGGGAGAATGAAGCCCAACATCCTGGTGGTTGGGTTCAAGAAGAACTGGCAGTCGGCTCACCCCGCCACAGTGGAAGACTACATTGGCATCCTCCAGTAAGCACGGGCATGGGGGCTGGGATCTGTTGATTTGAGCCACTGGGGCTTCCTGGGCCTTGGGAGGTGGGAAGGATGCCACAGGTACTAAAAGAAGCTGAGGCAGAAACAGGCTGAGGCTGCCCCACCCTGACCTATGGTTTGTGGACTCCAAAATCAGCCAGTGATCCAGCAGGTGACACAGAATGAAGTGGGCCAGGTGCAGTGGGACTGTGCTAGCTGCTACTTGGCTCTGGCCAACTGTGCTCGATGTAGACCCAATGTTGCCAAATGTTTTAATTTTTTAGAGTAGCTGAAAATGTGGGGTTTAGGTGAAAACCATGTGTCCATCTATGGGTTTCAAAAAGCCCACAAGTGGTCAGCTCAACAGCTCCGAGGTGGTGCCACCGAGGACTCCCTGGGGACTTCAGGGTTGTATCTAAAGCCTGACACCTTCTGTTCTTGCTGCACAAGCCCCAGAGACGCCCCGCAGGAAGCTCTTCTGTGTTGGTTTTACACTGGGAGGCAGTGTGCAATGTCATTAAAAAACACCAGGGGCAGGGTTGGGGCCTGAGACCTGCTTCCAGGTCTGATGCTTTGTTGTTTTGAGACAGAGTGTCACTTTGTCACCCTCAGCAGAGTGCCATGGTATCATAGCTCATAGCAACCTCAAATTCTTGGGCTCAAGCAATTCTCTTGCCTCAGCCTCCCAAGTAGCTGGGACTATAGGCGCCCACCTGATTATGTTTAGAGATGAGGTCTCGCTCTGGCTCAGGCTGGTCTTAAACCTGTGAGTTCAGGCAATCCACCTGCCTCGGCCTCCCAGAGAGCTGAGGGTGATCTGGCTGTGACATGTCACCCCACTGATCGCCAGAGTTAATCCGGGTCTGTTATCAACCAGCTGTGGGGTTCAGAGCAGCCATCTCCACTGCCTCTAACAGGATAACAACAGGGAGTGAGACCCCTGGTCTCCAGGCTCCCTGTAGCCCCAACATTCTAAGACTTCACAGTGCAGGACCTGCAAGGTCCCTGTCCCAGACATGTGTAATGAAAGGAATTCAGGCAGAGCAGTCGGCTTAAACCCTTATAGTGCCTGCTTTTTTTTTTTTTTTTTTGAGACAGAATCTTGTTTTGTCACTCTCAGTAGAGTGCCGTGGCATCATCTCACAGCAAACTCTAACTCTTAGGTTCAAGCATTTCCCTTCCCAAAGCCTCCCAGGTAGCTGGGACTATAGGCACCCACCACAACACCCAACTATTTTTAGAGATAAGATCTGGCTCATGCTCAGGCTGGTCTCAACCTGAGCTCAGGCAATCCACCCACCTTGGCCTCCTAGAGTATTAGGATTACAGGTGTGAGCCACCAAGCCCAGCCTTAGAGTGGGCTCTTGGACACTGTGGCCATCAGGTAGTAAATATGCTTTGGGGGCAGGAATCTTCAGGGCATGCCATATGTCTGTCCTTTGATTTGTAGTCTCAGCTATATCATTCTGATCCCAGACAGTCACTTCCTTAGCTGTGTGGTCACAGGCCAAGTGACTCCCCAAAACTCAATTTTTGCATCTGTAAAATGGAGATAATAATTACCATCCCCACCTCTGTGGACAGAGTTGTGAGGATTGGCCAAGTGTATCAGGAAGGCTGGCTGACTTGGTTTCCCCTGAGTGCCAGGTCCACAGGATCCACAGCGCCACACACTATGGGGCTTGAGGAGGCCTGGGCACTCTCCAGTTCTGCCTACATGCTATGCAGATGTGGAAACTGAGGCCCAGAGAAAGAGAATGATATGGAAGGAGGCAGGGCCAGCTCTAGACACCTAGCCTCCTGGGAGCCAGGGCTTCTTCTGGGCAGAGCTGGGGAGAAGCTGGATTCTACCCTTTCTTTCCAGCGATGCCTTTGACTTCAACTACGGTGTGTGCGTCATGAGGATGCGGGAAGGGCTCAACGTCTCAGAGGTGATGCAGGCACACAGTGAGTACGCACCCTGCCTGCTCAGCACCCAGGAGGTTCTAGAACCCCCCCCCCTTTTTTTGCAACCAAGTCTATGTCGCCCTCTGTAGAGTGCTATGGTGTCACAGCTCACAGCAATCTCAAACTCTTGGGCTTAAGTGATTCTCTTGCCTCAGCCTCCCAGGTAGCTGGGACCACAGGTGCCCACCACAATGCCCAGCCATTTTTTTTATTGCAGTTGTCATTGTTGTTTAGCTGGCCTGGGCTGGGTTTGCACCCATCAGCCTCGGTGTATGTGGCTGGCACTGCACCATAACCACTGTGCTACAGGCGCCAGGCCTAGAACCCCATTTTTTAAGTGTGGAGGGAAGAAAGGGAAGACAGTAAGGAATAAAAGGTCATGGACTCATAGAAAGTCAGCCCTCGATGGCCCCTTTGAGCCTACTGGGTTTCCAAATGGGGAAACCAGGGCCCCCAAAGGGGCAGTGACTACTTCAAGGTCATGCTTGCGGTTCAGAGCAGAACCAGAACTGGAACTCAGAGCTCCCCAAATCACAGCTGGGGTGTGCAAAGGATCTAACAGAGAGAAAATAGGGAAAGAAGGAAGAGGAGGTGCTCACATAAAGATGCCGGATATGAAAATGCATGCAGGCCGTGGAAACTGGGCATTTGGGTCTGGAAGACCATCTTTGGGCACCGTGTAGGGATGTGTTTTACACTTTAAAGCATGTGACTACACAGACTCTGAATTGGTAATATTCAGAGGTACAAAAGAAATAACATGCAAAAAATGGGGAGATGGGAGGTTGGACTCTGCTTGTCTTGCAGGCAGGAGCCAGGTCTATTCATCCGCGCTGAGGGTGTGCCTGGCACACAGTGGTCAAAGAATAAATATTTATGCAACCAACATTTACAGAGCAGTAAATATTTACTGTCTCCTGTAGGCTCCCGGGTCTCTGCCCTCGAGGAGCTGACATTCCAGTGGGAAAAGTACAGACTTAAGTGGCCCCATAAGCCATCTCAGATTGTGATCATGTCCTGAGGATATGGACACAGGGGCAGTGACGGGGAAGACCTCTCCTAGGAGAGGAGAGAGTCTTTTGGTAAGGAAGTTAGGGCTGGGGAAAGAGTGCTCCCAAGTCAGGGAGTACCCACTTCCATGACCCTGATGGGAAAATGAGCTCTGCCTGTTTTGGGGAGCAGGAGGCAGCCCAGGGGGGCCACGGCACAAGGAGCCTGGGCAGGTGCTAGTGTTAGGGGAGCCTCCAGGCAAGTTAGGCCTGTGAATGGAAGCGTTCCCTCTCTTTTGCAGTTAACCCCTTGTTTGATCCAGCAGAGGACAGCAAGGACTCCAGTGCCAACGGAGCCAGGCCGTCTGTCTGCGGTGCACGTCAGTCCCCAACTCAGAGGCCCAGGGCTAGTGGTTGGCCACCTAGGAACTTGGTTAAGGGCAGTTTTTCCAAGTGACAGTGTCACCTGAGTAACAGGTTGGGTAACTGGAGAGAAATGGCCTATGTCAAAGATGGCTACACTTGATGGGGAATTCAGCGTCAGGGTGTCATGGGAACCCACCCAGAGGGCTCTGGGGCCTCTGTTCAGCCCCTTCCAAGGCCCCTCTGGCCATGCCCAAGTGTTCTGGACAGGGAGGGCTAGAAAGGGGTTCTGCTCCCTCCTCGTCTCCCACCGATGACGGGGGAGGCAGGGGACCTGCACTGCCAGCTTGAGGGCATCCTGTGGTGCTTCTGAAGGGTGCAGGAGAGTGTTGAAGAGAATGGAGCAAGTGCTTCCCCAGGGTGGGCTGCCCTGAGGGCTCTGGGAGCAAGTGCTTCCCTAGGGTGGGCTGCCCTGAGGGCTCTGGGACTCCTCCCACTTCCAGTGCCCACCTATATCCCGGGAGAGAGGAGCTGGGAGCAAGGCAGGGCCATGTCCCAGCACTGCACAGCCAGGCTCAGCTCCTGTTCTACCTGTCCATGAGCCCCAGCGTCAGGAAGGCACTACCAGTGCTCAGGCCAGGCCTGCCCAGGGGGCAGGCCTGCAGGAGGGTGCTTCTGGTCCAGGGGACGGATGATAAGTTCACTTCACAGAGCAGCTGGTCTGCTCTGACCTGCCCCTCCCCTCCTGCAGTGGACCCTGAGGCCCTGGTGCGGGAGGAGCAGGCCAGCACCATCTTCCAGTCGGAGCAGGGCAAGAAGACCATTGACATCTACTGGCTGTTTGATGATGGAGGTCAGTGTGTTCTCCCCACAGGCTGTCCGTCATCCTCTGCCTCTCCTGGCCTCCCCTTCCTGCCTGCTCTCAGCGAGGCCTCTGGTGGGACCCAGAGCCCAGCAAAGGGGATAGGGTCCCTTAGACCTAACAGTGAGCTGGTTAGGCCTCTGGTTTTTTAATTATAAAATGGAGAATTTTAGGGGAGGATCTGAGGTCAACATGAGATAGAACCTTCTGGCTGGGCAGCCCTCAGGGGTCATGGCACATGAAATCAAGGGGGCAGATGGGCATTTTTCTTTAAAACATGACTCTTAGCTTTATCATTCTCACTTTTTTTTTTTTCAATAGAGACAGAGTCTCACTTTATCACCCTCAGTGGAGTGCTGTGGCCTCACAGCTCACAGCAACCTCCAACTCCTGGGCTTAGGTGATTCTCTTGCCTCAGCCTTCTGAGTAGTTGAGACTACAGGCACAATGCCCAGCTATTGTTTTGTTTTTATTGTTGCAGTTTAGCACCCTACCCACACCGCCCCCATCGTTCCCACCTTTGATAGCATCATAGACAGAAAACATCTCTGCTGTAATAGAATGTGTCCTATCAATGACAGCTAGTGCAGACACTTTCAACATGCCTGATGCTGAGTGCCCTATGGGGGATAACTTAATGCACCCCCCTGGGAAGAACTGTTGTTACTAACTTCTTTTGTAAATAAGGAAACTGAGGCACAGGGGAGTATGCAGTGCTGTGTGACAGCTGCCCCCAGCCTGTATGGAGAGAGGAGGGCTCCCACCCATTGGCCAAATTTTCAATCTTCAAGCAAGGCCAGCAATCTATGTTTTCACGTGAAACACCCCAATTGTTAAATGCCAATTTGTTTATTTAAAAATATCGCACAAGCCAAAATAAACCCCACTCCACAAAGCACGTGCAACTTGGGTCTAGTCAGGCGTGTTTGTTATACAGATGTATAAACTGAGGTCCAGAGAGGGGAAGGGGCTTCCCAGCAGCAGAGCAGGGCGGGAACCCACGTCCTGCTCTGTCCTGAGAGTGTTCTCCTTTTGACCCCTGGGGACCCTGCTTGCCAGGCCTCACCCTCCTCATCCCCTACCTCCTGGGCCGCAAGAAGAGATGGAGGAAATGCAAGATCCGCGTGTTTGTTGGGGGCCAGATCAATAGGATGGACCAAGAGCGGAAGGCGTAAGTGGGGGCAGGAGGAGCCTGCACAGCCCCAGGCTCCTCCCAGCTCTACCCAAGGCTGCTCCTCCCCCTCCCACCCCGGGCGGCCCTGGGATTGTCCCAAACCCAGGCCACAGCAGTGGTGAGTGGGGCTCTGGGCAGGAACAGGTTTCTCTCCATTCCAGAAATTGTTCTGGTTTCCTGCCCACTTCAATAACACACAGATACCCTGCTCTTTGTTGTGACAGGGAAGGGTGTTAAGTTTTTTGGGTTTTTTTTTTAGAGACATAGTCTCACTTTATCGCCCTCGGTAGAGTGCCCTGGCATCACACAGCTCACAGCCAACCTCCAACTCCTGGGCTTAGGCAATTCTTTTGCCTCAATCTCCCAAGTAGCTGGGACCACAGGAACCTGCCACCCTCAGTATAGGAGGCCGGCGCCCTACCCACTGAACCACAGGTGCCGTCCAGTGTTAAGTTTTAAAGTCACAAATCTCCTCAAGGAGAAACTTGTATGAAATGAAGGATGGGGAAGGCCCCTCCCCCTGAGAAATGACATGGGCATCAGACTCCTTTAGGACAATGTCCCCAGAGCACACGAGGCAGGCTCTGGTGGGACAAAGAATGACTTTAGTGATCTGGAGATGGGGCAGCAAACACCACCAAATCTTTTGGTAAGAAGTGACTTAATCCTCCTCCAGTTCCAGAATTCATTCTGCAGAAAGCCTTGGATTGGAGCTGGCCTTTCTGCTCAGTAACCTATGCTAATCTCTCCCTCCAAGCAAGAGTGGCAGGCCCGGGCTCATCATCTGGCCAGAATTTAATGACACTGGGTTACTTACATGGGCTTCATTAGCCACCTCAACCTGGCAAGAGAGGCTGGTGGCCTGTTTAAAAATATGATAGAAAATTTCCATTTGAAATGTACATAAATCAGAACTGAGTTGATTTAAACAGGAAAGGAAACAAATGGCAAGGCAGGTGGCACACAGGTGTGGAGGTGACAGGAGTCAGCAGGTGGGCTCGGGCAACTGCTGCTTTGGAGCAAGGTTAGGTGAAGCTGAAGGCTATAGATTGAGGGTCTGCTGGAGTGTGCAGATAGATGGGGCGGTTTGCCCCAAGTTGTGCAACAAATTGGGAACCCCTGCTTGGTCTCTAGCACCCTATGCAACAATCCTGGCTATGAGGTCCCAGAGTCAGGATAAGGAGGGGACCCCATGGCCTTTGCCACTATTTCTTTCTTTCTTTCTTTTTTTTTTTTTTTGAGACAGAGTCTCACTATGTCACCCTGAGTAGAGTGCCATGGTGTCATATCTCACAGCAACCTCAAACTCTTGGGATTAAGTGATCTTCTTGCCTCAGCCTCCCAGGTAGCTGGGACTACAGGCACCCACCACAATGCCTGGCTATTATTTGGTTATAGTTGTCATTGTCGTTTGGTGAGCCTGGGCTGGATTTGAACCACCAGCCTCAGTGTACGTGACTGGCGCCTTAGCCGCTTGAGCTACAGGTGCCGAACCATTTGCCACTCTTTCTAAGCCAGGGTTACATCCCTACAACCCCCTTCTCTAGTAAACCACATGAGTTAAGGGCAACTCAGCAATCCCTTATCCTCACCCTGCTGAGAACTTCTCCCCCAGTAGATCCCATCTCACAAGACCAACAGCTTGGGGAAAGTAGCACCTGGCTTCTCTGTGATCTCCCCAAAGTTAATAAACCAGAAAAGCAGCTTTGCTGTCTCAGCGTCCTGTTCCAGCCCTGAATGGAAGCTGAGCTCAGTTGGTTTAGTTTAGTTCCAGGGGATACCAGCCAGTCGGTGTGAAGGTTATGAAAACTCCTTTGCCTCCCAACTGCCTCTGGATGGGCAGCATCCTCTGCTCTCTGCATGACTCTGGGCCAGGTCTGTGCTGCCTCCTGCTAGGCACTGCCCTGGCTGCCAACCCTTGCCCCCTTTTGCCCCCAAGGCCAGGAACCAGCAGTGGCTTGACTGCAGGGCCCCAGCCTGGTCATTCGGGTTTGACATCCCCTCCAGCACGCTCTCCCGTGCCATCCCAGCCAGCTCTTTGCTGTCCCTGCTCTACCCCTGTGCCTCCCATGCCATCACTCATTCAGACTCCTCCCCACCGACCAGTCAGGTGGCCCTTAATCAGGCGAGCATCTCAAATCACCTGGCCATTACTAAAACCATGTCCTGTCCATGACTCAATGGGTGGGCTGGGGCCCAGGTCGGGATATTGTTTTGTTTGACACAGAGTTTCACTCTGTTGCCCTCGTAGAGTGCCCTGGCATCACCGTACCTCACAGTGTCCTCAAATTCCTGGGCTCTAGCAATCCTCCTGCCTCAGCCTGCAGAATAACTAGGACTGCAGACACCTACCACAATGCCTGGCTAGTTTTTTTCTAATTTTAGTAGAAATAGGGTCTCACTCTTGCTCAGGTTGTTCTCAAACCCCTGAGCTCAATCAAGCAATCCACCTGCCTCAGCCTCCCAGAGTGCTAGGATTATAGGCATGAGCCACCAAGCCTGGCTGGGGGTATTGTTTTGAAAGCTCCTTTGGTGATGCCAGCGTGGACATTTCCCTGCCCCACCCTCTTTGTCCTTTAACAATCTCACTCCCTTCACATCCACCTGGGTTGCCATCTCCTCTGAGAAGTGTTTCCTGTGGTTTCCTACAAACCACAGTTGGCTTTTCCTTCCCTCTTAGGCCCAAAGTCAATGCCATGTGACTTGCTGCTACTCCCAATTCTGCACTTAGCTTTGTTTCCTCGGGCACCGGCAGTCCGGTAGCAGGGCATCCCCTGGGAGTGTGTTAGACATGGAGAATCCGTGGCCCCCACTGAATCAGCATCCTCATGGTTACAAGATCCCCAGCAGATCTGGCTACACATTAAAATTTGAGGTGCACAGAGGAGCACAGAAATGGTCACCAGATACTTGGGAGATCCTGGTCAGGTATTTTTCCATGTCATTTGACATCATCTGACCTACTTTATTGGTATTTGTGTGTTGTCTGCCCTCCTCCCATGTTAGAATGGCAGGTCCATGAGGGCAGGGTTTGATCGGCTTTGCTCACTGCTGTGTATGCAGCAGGCACTCAATAAAAATGAACTGAATGAACACTTACATTTTACAAAACCTCCGTCTGTCCTCCAGGATCATTTCTCTGCTGAGCAAGTTCCGATTGGGATTCCACGAAGTTCACATCCTCCCCGACATCAACCAGAAGCCACGGGCTGAGCAGTAAGTTCCCTGTGGGGCGTTCTGGGCAGAAGGGGCAGCTGTGTGCTGAGCCCAGGGCACGGGCTTTCCTCCAGGCCCACCTAGATGGGGCTCACAGAGCGAATGAGGGAGAGTCATGGCGGACAGACCTTTATTTTTCCACATGTGTTTCTTCTCTCTGCTCTGCTGGACTTTGGCATATCAGAGCTCTAGTCTTTGCCAGAAACCTGCCTGGCCCTGGAGGCTGATCACATTGACACCTGTCTTGGATCCAGCATTTTTTAAGCCCTTCCTGGTGCAGGCTGTGGCTGTTCTACCACTCAGAGGCCAACATCGCATCACAAGGGACTGCCACCCTCCACCCTCACTGTGGGGAGGGAGGTCCAGGGAGCCTCTGGCTTTGCAGCTCAGGCTGCCTGTACTCAGGAAAGGCTGATTTTACCCCCAAAGGCACCTGGTTCAGTGAGTCTCAAACCTTGGTGTGTGTCAGGACGCCCTGGAGGGTTTGTGAAAACACCAACTTTCTGGGTCTTACCCCCAAGATTCTGATTCAGTAGGTCCAGGGTGAGGCCTGGGAATCTGCGTTTCTTTCTTTAAATTTTTTATTTTTTGAGACAAAGCCTCAAGCTATCGTTCTGGGTAGAGTACCATGACATCACAGCTCACAGCAACCTCCAAGTGATTCTCCTGCCTCTGCCTCCCAAGTAGTTGGGACTACAGGCACCTACCACAACGCCCAGCTATTTTTGGGTTGCAGCCGTCATGGTTGTTTGGTGGACCCAGGCTGGATTCGAACCCACCAGCTCAGGTGTATGTGGCTGGTGCCTTAGCCGCTTGAGCCACAGGCACCAAGCCGGAATCCGAATTTCTAACAAGCTCTCAGGCAACGCTGTGCTGCTGGCCCAGGCACCCCATTTTGAGAACCACTGTCTGAGAGCCCCTTTAGGCCAAGTGCTCAGCCCAGGGTCAGTGCTCAGTAAACCTGGGTTTGTGGTCTCTGCTTTCTCATGGCTTCTGAGCTCTCTCTGCATCTTGCCCTTCCCTGAAACCACCAGCTCCACTGCAAACTTCCTTCCTCTCCAGGCATTGCCTCAGTTAAGTTCCTGGCCTGGCTCCACCTGCCCGGCCAAAGCGGAGGTTATTGTCCAGCCTGTTTCTTGGCTACCTTTGGTCCAGTTGGCCACAGGCAGAAGTGGCAGAGTCATGTGTCCACAACACAGGGTCAGAGGGCACAACTTCTGCAAGGGCTGTGGCAGGGCATGTCCCTTCCCTGCGGATGAGGGAACCACTGGGCAAGGCGGCTGCTGCCCCTGACCTGTGTTAACACGTTAGTGCTGGGAGTGGGGAAATTGTTGAATTGGAGCCAGGTGTGGTGGTTCACACCTATAATCTCAGCACTTTGAAAGGCTGAGGTGGGAAGATTGATTGAGGCCAAGGGTTCAAGACCAGCATGAGGAACATGGCCAGACCTCATCTCTATCAAAAGAAAAAAGTTTTTAAGGAAAAAAAGAAAACGTTGAGTGATCTGGGCAATAACTTCCTTCTTCCCTCCATGCGAAGGTAAGTGCACAGACTTTAAACGAACCCCTGTGTGAATTTGTAGCCAGGACCAACTGTGGAGTCTGAAGGGATTATTTGATTTCCAAATGATACAGCTTCATATTCATAAAATATGACATTTACAAATAGAATTTGCATCAGGTCAATCAGTCTGCAGGTTTTCCAGAACTCTCCTCAATGAATTAAGTTTCTTCCTGACCTCCTGGCCCTACTTCTTGGTTACATCACCCAATTGTGAGCTGGACAAGGAAAGAAAGATGAGGATCAAGGATTATTTAATAATGGTGCACAGGCCGGACGTGGCGGCTTATGCCTGTAATCTCAGCACTCTGGGACACCAAGGCTGGCAGATCCCCTGAGCTTAGGAGTTGGAGACCAGGCTGAGCAAGAATGAGATCCTATCTCTACTAGAAACAGAAAAACTAGCCAGATGTTGTAGCGGACACCTGTAGTCCCAGTGACTCAGGAGGCTGAGGCAGGAGAATCGCTTGAGTCCAGGAGTTTGAGGTTGCTATGAGCTATGACGCCACGACACTCTAGGCTGGGCAACAGAATGAAATTCTGTCTCAAGAATAATAATAATAATAATAACAACATTATTATTGGGTATATTGATGCCTAGGGGCTCTGCTTGGTGCCACAAGGCCAGGATGAGAAATTAATAGCCCTGCCCTCCAAGCATAAGGGAGGCTGGAGGAAGCCAGGACAATCAGAATGTGCAGAGACAGACCAGAAGGCCAAAGAGAATCTGGTCACCAGGGTTGGTAGAGCAACAAAGTGACAAACAGAGAGAGATGGGGGAGACCTTCCAGATGGAAAGGACAGTGGGAGTAACTTGTAGACCCTTCCAGCACCTCTCATCTTTAGAATCCCCTCCACTGAACCTTCATCTGCCTCCAGTTCCCCAACCAGTTCCCTCCTCCCCTGCACAGTCAAACTCTAGAAACGCCTGTGCTTCTTGTCACCCCTTCCTCCTCCTCTTCATCCCCCAGCTCATGCTAGTCTGGCTCCCAACCCCGTTATCCCTCTGCCAATCAATCCTCCCACCCCAGCCTTTCTAAGGCAGAGGCCAGGGGCATCAGTGGCCTCCATGTCACCCAATCCACAGAGCCCACCTCCTTCCTTATCCGTCCCCACCTGTTGGTTGCATCTGAGACACCCCCTCCACTGGTTTTCTCCCACCTTGGGGGTCCTTCTTCAGTTTCCCTTGCTAACCCTTCCCCCTTTACCTGACTTGCACTTGTCACGTCCTTGGGGTTTGGCCCAGGACCCTCTTCTCTTCTCTCCCTTTACTCTGTCCCAGGTGAGCTCACCCATGCATATAGCTTCAGATGGTGTTATCTGAATGCTGGCCAAGCCCTGGCTCTCTGTCTTTGATGATGTAAGGCAGGTCGCACAGAAACCTCCAGCAGCTTCCTGCATCACTTGGAGCAGATGACAAAGCCCTGTCCTCGCCTCCTCTCTCCTGAGCTTATCTTGCTCCAGCCGTCCGGCCCCTTCACTGCCCCTCACATAGGCCAGACCTGCTTCTGGCTCAGGGTCTCTGCATGCTCGGGTCTGTGTGCTCAGCCCTCCAGCCCTGTGAGTAGCTGGCCTCGGCAGGGCAGACTTCCTTCCAGCCCCGGATGGGCCTTCCCCAGCCTTGTTATTCTCTATCCCAGCTCTCCGTTTGTACCTTCACAAAACGTCCACTTTGTGTTTATTTGCCTGTTGGCTTATCACCCAGAATGGCTTTGGCCTGATTTGTCCCCTGTTGTGTGGCCCAGAGCCCAGCACAGAACCATGCCCAGTAAACACCTGCTGAATGGTCGGGTGAGTGGATCACGGGTCAAAGCCACTTTGACGTACATGGCAGCATCCAGTGGGTTTCAGCCTGAAAAGCAGGTCCCTGTGGCATGCATCCCCAACCCCCCCAGGACCTGGCTCCCTGGGGAGAGGGAAGCATCTCACTCAGCCTCACCTGTTTTTTTCTAGCACCAAGCGGTTTGAGGACATGATTGCGCCCTTCCGCCTGAATGATGGCTTCAAAGATGAGGCTACTGTCACAGAGATGAGGCGGGACTGTCCCTGGAAGATCTCAGATGAGGAGATTAACAAGAACAGAGTCAAGGTGGGGGGCGGGGGGGAGTCGGGCCCTGCTGGAGGGGGTGGGGGACCCAGGTGCTCACGGGGGTGGGGGTGCGTATTCCAAGTGTCCCTTGACCCTCAGCCCTACCCTTCCCCCATGCCGCCTACCCAGCTCTCCTCAAGCCAGAGATACTTGGCTGGAGAGTAAATCGGTTGTGGAACTTAATGCCACCCTGGTGTGAGAGCCTCCCCCTGCCCCTGAGTGCCCCCAGCCTATTCCTCCATGCCTGGTGGAAAGGAGTCTCGACAATCGTGCTGAGAGTAGAGATGTAATTTGTCTTGTGGGACAGTGGAGCTGCCTGGCATGGACCCAGCCCAGGGCCACACTGCCCCCTCCTAGATGAGCCCCTCTGGACTTTTTGGACAGAGAGGGGTGCACGTTGGGTGCACATGGGGTGCGTGTGGGGTGATATGCCAGCACGGTCAGAAAGAGCTGTATGGTGTGGCTCTGTCAAAGTGGGCTGGCACAGGGACAGGCCTCATGTCTCCTCTTGGCATCGGTGGTCTTCCACACAGGGGAATTTGTGCCTCCAGGGGTCACTTGGCAATCTCTGGAGACATTTTTGGTTGTCACAGCCAGGTGTGGGGGGATGGTCCTATAATGCAGTGAGGAGGAGCCAGGAAGCTGCTAACCACCACGCAGTGCGCACGGTGGTCCCACAGCAGAGTCACCTGTCCAAAGAGTCAGCTGTCCAAAGCATCAGTAGTACATGGCTGAGAATCCCTGGTCTAGCTTAACTCACTTCCCCTCAGTTTCCTGGTCTCTAAAATGGGATGTTCATTCAGTATCAGATCCTGAGCATCAATCATTTATGAACAGTTTGGAGAGAGACCCCCAACCCAGTCCCACAGGCTTTGGGGAATTCCCTGATCTGTCAGCCCTGAGATGATGATGCCCCAAAAGGCACTTTGGAAAATACCAAATAAAGCACAGTGTCCAAAGGTGGCTGTCCCGTGTTCTGTTGCAGAGGACATGGAGCCTTCTGTCCCTGTTCTCAGGCCAGTGTCTTAGCTGGAGCACCACCTGGGTCCCAGGCCCTCTGCCTGGGGCTTTTGCAAGCTTGTCTCACTGATCTTTGTCCAAACCCCTGGGAGTATTATCACACCCATTGTACAGATGAAGACAGTGAAGCTCGGGGAAGCAGCGTGATTGGCTCAGGGTCTCTCTGCTACAAGATGTCAGGGCTGAAATTTGATATTCAAATTTCCTCCGTCTCCATGGAAATGAAAATAAAGCCAGTCAAGGCCACCAGAGAGGAATTCTCAGAATGCTCCATTACTATGAGGGTGTCCTTCCTTCTTGGAGGTGGGACAGTCTATAATGATTGAAGGGGAATGATTCCTGTGTCCAGTTGGAAACCTTAAATGAAGCCCATGGGCTTGGCAAGGGGTCAGCAGCTCTTGGGGACATGTAAAGTGACCACTTATCCTTTCCCACTCCAGTCCCTTCGGCAGGTGAGGCTGAATGAGATTCTTCTGGACTACTCCCGGGACGCGGCTCTGATCGTCATGTAAGTTGTGCCCGCTGGCAGGCAGGAGAACAAGTCTGTTGCAGGTCAGGTATCTCAGCTCTGAGAAGGGGCTTGGCAGGCACTGCTAAAGACCTAAGCTCTCCCCTGGGAGGCAGAAGGGCCTCAAACTCCCGTAAACACAGCAAGCACAGCCCTGGCAGTCTCGCCCATGGCCAGGCCTGCGTCTGTCCCATGGCTGGGTGAAATTTGAATCCAGTAGAGTCTAGGGCCTCAGGAATCCCTGGTACTGATGATGATCACCTCTGGTCATTGTTTTTTTTCCTGTTAGCTGCCTTTTCCTGCCAAACTCCACATGGCAAAGGGGGAACCCAGCTCATTCCAGAAGGAAATTGATTCCTGGTTGTTCAAGGATCACTTAGCCCTCTTTGGCCATTGGCCATCCCCCAGTGATGTTAGGACTAAGCCTGAGAAACTGAGATAGTGACGTGCCCCTATGGAGCCCTGTTCAGATCTGAGCCACCCTAGTGGATGTCAGACAGGGCTATGCAAACAGAAGACAGGGTGGGAGGAGACGGTGGCCCAGAAAGGACCTCATTGTGGCTCTGCACTCTCTGAAGCCAGTAAGGAGAACATAAACCCTCTGAGCCCTGGGCTGGGGGAGGGGGGCCAAGGCAAGTAACTGGCCTTTCTTACATGTCCTGGGGGCCAACCACTCGGATTGTGCGGGATGGCCAGGAAGCCTGCTGTTTTTATACCTGGATGCCAAGATGGACTGCACAATTTGCAGAGGCAAAGATAAAATGAAAATGGGGGGCCCTTTGCTCACAAAGTATTAAGAGTATCAATACGTGGTCCTCCTTTTAAAAGCAATCTCCTTCCATTCCTATGTAGAATGTATAGAATTTATTTTCTTAAAACCTCGTGGCAGTGGGAAGGACGAGGGAGCAGGGGCTGAACACAATTGGTCACAGGTGACAATTGTCATAGATAGATGACTTGGCAGGTGACGTCAGCATGCTGTTGAGTGTTTGCATAAATCTGCAAAATGCACTGTGCCTTGGAGGGTCAGCACAGATACAGCGCTGTGAGCAGTAGGAGCCTCCTGGAGCTTGCTTTTCTCTGGAGAGAAGGCCCCCAGATCTAGCACTGCTCACTGCTCTTGGAGTGTATGCTCAGAGGGGACGGAGCCAAGGTTCCAGAAAAGGGACCCATTCCCAGAATTGCTACCATCTAACCTGTACTGCAGATGCCAGGATCTAAGGTCATGGACTTGTGGAAAGACACCTCAGACCAAGTTGCCCGTTGAGGGTGATGAAAGCAACAAAAACCTTATTTTCCCACCACTTCAGTTGCTCAAGTAACTGTATGAGTTGCATAAACCCCCCACTGTTGTATCTGCAATTCCCTCTTTCAAGAGAGCGCCAGCCACATCCGTTTTAGGCTTTGTAGGTAACCCTTTGAGAAGATGGACATGGCAAATGCGTTCAGACCAAGAATGGCTGATGGGTTCGAGCACACACATATAAATAGGGTAGTGCAGAGTGGAGCTAGGCAGCAGTGGGAGACCTCACCTGGGAGGTCTGGGGACCTCCAGTCTTGTCCTACGATGTTCATGAAGATTCAGAAGACACAGGCTCAGTTACTCTTCTTTGACAGGCCAGAGGTCAAGTCTTTGCTTCCATCAACCAGCAGAGTTTGATCAGCAGAAGAGTGGCTCTGAGAACCTTGCTTAGATAATACTCAAATTATACTCCCCTACACCCAGCAGAGTTCAGGAATTATGTTTTCATCCATTCAGGCTGCAATAACAAAATACCTTATGTGAGGTGGCTTATAAACAACAGAAATTTATTTCTCACTGTTCTGGAGGCTGGGAAGCCCACGACCAAAGCACCAGCACATTCAGTGTGCAGCAGGTGCCCGTCTCCTGGTTTATACATGGGCCTTCCTATTGGGTCCTCAGCTGGTGGAAAGAGCCGGGGAGTTTCGGGGGGCCCCCTTTTAAAAGCGCTCTGACCCCATCCATGAGAACTCCATCTTTGTGGCCTAATCACCTCCCACAGGCCCTATCACCTCCCAAGGCCCCGCCTCCTAATACCGTCACCCTGAAGGTAAGATTCTTATTAAGTGAATTGGGGGAGGGCACGGTAATGTCAGACCATAGCATATGGTTATGACTTACCAAGTTTTTGTTCCAGTCTCTCCATTTGTGTCAGTACCCAGCAGAACGTGTGGAGTCCCTAATGATTCCTGATCTCCTATGCAGTGATCATCCTTTTTAGCAGATTAATGTAAGAACACAGAAGCCTGACAACAACCCAATGCTGATCCTTTCCTGGGGCTAGGCACTTCCCATGCCCCAGATGCCACCGATGCCCCTGTGTGCTTTTCCTGAAAGATGAGTGCTCAGGGTTTGCGTTTCTCAGACAGTGACATAATTCACAGTGTGGTCAACAGGGAGGAACACTTGGAACACTTTCCCCTGTGACTTTAGCAAGGTATTATTTTTTTTAAGTGTCAAGATGGTTACAGCAGAGCATTAGCCAAGCATGGGACCCTTCTGAGTGCTGTACAGATTACACACCCAAGAAGCTGGCTGTGCCCAAAACAATGCTTCCTGGGGCTTTAGGGAGATGAGTTTTTAGCTTTTTGGTTTTTTTTTTTTTTTTTGGCCAGGGCTGGATTTGAACCTGCCACCTCTGGCATATGGGGCCCTACCTTTCTGAGCTATAGGCACCACCCAGGAGATGATTTTTTATACAGAGAAAGTTTTCTGTGTTTCCCTGGCATGAGAACTGTCATGAGGAAAGGTTTAATCCCCAAGCCTCTGGCCAACACCTCACAGAGAATGTTCCTAGGCCAAATTTGGCCCAGGGTGGGGTCTGGGTCAGACAGTGGACATGGCTGCATCCTTGGATAGCTCCTAGGCTTTTCCTTGGGTGTGGCACCTGCTGTGCGTTCAAGGGTGTGCCCAGCATGGCCTGGTGAGTGTCATCTCTGTTCAAGAAGCCAGCTCTCATTTTGTCTCTGCTATTAGTCCCCTGTGTGGCCTTGGGTAAGTAACCTGTGCCTCTCTAGCCTCAGTTTCCCTAATTTTAAAAAGAAGAGCTCAAAGAAAGTATTTCCAAGATTCACACTAAACATCCTGTGATTCTAAGTTTATTTGCCATTAAAATGAGTCAGTCTCTCAGGCAGTAAGATGAGGAGACTCATTGTGGGAGGTGACCACTTGTTGGCATTTCTCCTTCCCACCCCCAGCTCCTACCCCTGGCCCCCAACGTCATAGGGAAAACCAATCTCCCACCCCCCAGCCTTGGCGGGATTAGCTGATAGAAATAATTATGAGTCCAGTCACCATAGAGAAGATGCCTGCCCACAACGTCCCACCCCACACCAGCAGCTACAGCTGTTGCCTAAAGGGGCCCTGGCTATGGGGCCAGCTCCCCTGGGAAGATGAAGCAGCTGCGTCTTTGCATGGCTAATCTCCAACTTAGAGGCATGCCAGTGTTTCTAAAAGTTCAGTCGGGTGAAGGTCATCTTCATCCAAACCACCAGAGGAATTCGAAAAATGCAAATTCTTCAGTTCCTTCCAGATCAGGGTCTGGGATGGAACCTAGAAACCTGAGTTTCCCAGAAATTGTGAGGAAGAGAATTTCACAACGGAGGGAGTCTGGACAGGAGGAGGATGCCAGCCACAAAAAAATCTCCCAAGCCTTGGTGAAACGACAAAATCATACTGTCTGGCGTTTCCAGAAAGCAGACTTGAGCCATTTTCTACAGCTGGTTTGAGGCAGCGTTTGCTGGCCTGCCAGCCGCTAATCAGCAGATTATCTGCCCCACGCTTGAGCTCTGCCATCCACGAGAAACCAGCCAGGCTCGGGGAACAGCCCCACAACCATGACTAGACTAACAACCTGTTCCTGTTGGGTCTAGACACCATTTTTTTCTAGACCTCCTCTTCAAAATGAGTCTGGTCACTGTAGAGAATTTTCATACGAAATTTCAAAACTCTAAAACGCTCCATTTTAGAGATGAGGAAACGGCCTCAGAGGAACTAAGCTACTTGGCCAAAATGTCACAGAGGGGAGTGGAGATTGGTTCTCGTAGCCTAGGACTCTCAAAGCTTCTGGCACAGGGCTATCATTCCACATCTAGGTTAGATTTAAGACTGCCTTTCTTTGTGGCTAAGAGATGTGACTCTTAACAAAAAGTTCCTTTGTTCTGGTGCGGCTTTATTTCTAAAGATTAGTATCTTAAGGCGGGTACATCCAGTGAGCAGTGACAGAGCGTGTCATTGATTGGCGTGGGGGCGAGTTTAAAGGCAGCTGTCCCTGGGACAGGTGCACGGGCTCTGCTGGGGAAGAAACATCATGCCGAAGCCGGCCAGTCCCCCACAGGAGTGGTGGGTGTCCCCCGCCCCTGCTAATGCAGCCACCAGTTCCCTCATGGCCTTTGAAGTTTCTGAATTCAGTCCCTAAAAATAACGTCGTATTTCCCAGACAGTGTTTCCAGCCTCTGGCTAACTATACAATCAGAAGAGTTTGATTTCAATACTCCCGTGTCCCTTTTCCTTGGAAGGGCACCAAACACATTTGAACTAAGGTGAGAATAGCGTGATGAAATGCCCCTGTTCCCGCCAGCCTTCCCCGGTTTTCGGGCTCTTGCCTTTTCAAGGAGAGTAGCGGATGTCCCGAGTGAAGCTGATGGAATTTCAGTTATGAGGCAGCTGTTCGGGGACCCCAGTTACCCTTCTCAGCCTTCCCAGAAGAGGGTGAGTTGCAGTGAGCAGAGGCAGCGGGGGCGGGAAGACAGCCCCCCCCACACTGATAATGGCTCCTAGTATAGCTGCTGCTAATAGCTGCTGGCGCTATTTGAAACGTGCCCTGTGTCCACTTCCTCTTCTTTAGAGCTCACAGATGTGCTGTGAGGAGACATTTGTGTTCTCATTTAGGGGAAGAGAAAACTGAGGCTCCGGGGCAGGGAGGCATTTTGCTAAGGTCCTGTGGCTAAGGAGTGGCCAAGCCACACTCAGCTGTTGTGATGCCAGTGTGCCTGGCATCCTCCACCCGCCCAGGTCCCCTCAACTGTGAAGGAGGATGGTGCTCCAGCCTTGCCCATTCTCAGGGCTATCCTCAGGTTCAGGTGACATAAAGGCTATGGAGGTACTTTGGGAAAACAGACTGTCAGGTGAGTCCCACTTTAAGGGCCAATGGGATTCATGAGATGCAAAAGCCAAAGGCTGGGCAGCTGCAGCCATCCTGATGCATTTTTTGAATTCTCACCATGGTAGAAAATTCACTTCCTGAAATAGCCAGAAAAGCCCAGCTGAACAGCATGCCTGGGTGTCTTGCTATATGCACAGCATTGCACAAGTGGGCCCTCCGAGGTGATAGTGAGCTGCTACCTGGCCTTCCACACAGGGTGGAAGACAGGACAGGGATACTCAGCTGAATCACACAAACACATCATGCTGTGTGGCCAGAGAAGCAGGTCTGCTATGATGCTAGTGACCTGAGGGGGGAGGTCCACACACTTAACAGATGTGTACTTAGCCTAACTATAGCAGCCTGTGCTCTAGGCTCAGAGAGAAAGGGGACGAACAAGATAGACCCAATCAGCTCATGAGTAACGGGGGCAGACAGACAAATAAATCAAAAGATGCTTTTGAGACTGACAAGGCTAAGAAACAGTAAGACAAGGATGATGTGGGGAAAAGGCATGGGTGGCCTGCTCTGGAGAGTGACCAGAAAAGGAGATGCACTTATAGAGACATGAGCGAGTCCAAGGAGCCCCCAGGTGGAGACAACATCCAGTGCAAAGGCCCTGAGGCAGGTGCAAGCTTGGCATCTTTCAAGGAGTGGGAAGAAAGTTGCATGGCTCTGGGATATGAGCAAGGCTGGGGGTAGGAAGCGGGGCTGTGTGTTCTGGCAAGGACTGGATAATGTGGGCTTTGCAGGTATAGTTTATTTAGAAATGCTTGGTAGGGGCCTGGCGTGGTGGCTCACACCTGTAATCTTAGCGCTCTGGGAGGCCAAGGCAGGTGGATTGCTGGAGGTCAGGAATTCAGATCAGCCTGAGCAAGAGCAAGACCAGCCTGAGCAAGAGTGAGATCCCACCTTTAAACAAACAAACAAAACTAGCAGAATGTTGTCGTGGGCACCTGTAGTCCCAGCTACTCAGGAGGCTGAGACAGGAGGATCACTTGAGCCCAGGAAATGAAGGTTGCTGTGAACCATGACACCAAAGTACTCTACCGAGGGCAACATAATAACTGCTGTCTGAAAAAAAAAAAGTTAAAAAAAGAAATGCTTCCTGGCTGAAGACACATTTTGGGAAATGCTTTTAAGGAAAGCAAAGAAGTCATTCTTTGGGTGAGTGGGAAGGAACTCTGAAGGGAACAGCAAAATAGACCTGCTATTCAGAAAACAAACCGAGAGCTGGGCTGTGTGGGGTCCCCTTGGTGATTTCTCTTCACTGCTTCTTCCTGCCTTACAGCACCTTGCCCGTGGGCAGAAAGGGGAAGTGTCCGAGCTCGCTATACATGGCCTGGCTGGAGACCCTGTCCCAGGACCTCAGACCTCCAGTCATCCTGATCCGAGGAAACCAGGAAAACGTGCTCACCTTTTACTGCCAGTAACCTCAGGCCCCGCCACCCCTGCCTGAGGCCCAGAGCACGTGTTTATGTGATGAGCTGGAATCGGACCTGCTCCAGTTCACGGGGACAAGACTCATATTATTGCACTTTAAGTGGTAGCATCTGATGATCCCACTGAAAAAGACAGTAGATTTCCAACTGTGGCCGACTGAACGCCACTTTTGCCAGGCATGTCTGCTGGGCTTATTTTTATGGGCTGGAGGAGAAGCAGATGGAGTCACTCCTCTAAAATTACCTGGAGGGTCCTATTCCTTTAAAAAGTTTTCTTTTGATTCTAATGACCATTAATTAAGATTTCAGCCTTTGATTTGTATGTAAATTTGAACCAGAGTGCTGGGTAGGACAGTGGGCAGTTTCTATGAACTTTTAATGGCAGTGGTTTGGAAACAAGGCCTCCTTCCCTCAACTGTTGGGAGAATGGGAGCCACACGTGTTGGGCCTGCACAGAACTCCCAGGAACGCCGGGCTGGCATCACAGCCACGCACATGTCTCTGCACCTCTGACATAAGGTGATCCACACACATGTCTCTGCACCTCTGACATAAGGTGACCAGATTTTAACATTGGTAAAGCGGGACACCATTGGGGGGGGGGCACAACAATGCAAACTTTGATAAGCAGTTCTCAATAATCACTTCTCAACAATTATTTGTTATTATTACAGTTTAACATTAGAAAATTAACAAAAATAATATAAAACTCACATCCTGGTGAAATAGCCACATGGCAGTATATTCCCTTCCTGTTCTCCCACCCATTCGTGCATTCTTTCCAAAAATTGGGACTTTTTTAAAACACCACGGGATGCAGGACAAATTGTTAAAAATCGGGACGTCTGGTCACCCTACTCTGACACCCTTCACTTCCAATAATGTGTCTTCAGAGTCTTCCTTGATTCTTTACACCAGGGACTTTCAACCCTTTTTGTTGCAACCCACATTAAGGAATATATTTTACATTGAAACTTGGATTGAGCACACACAGAAACAGCCAAGATGAAAGTAAAACAAAACAATACTTATCTTACAGAGGTGATGTCCTCCAATATTTTCTGTTCTAATGCTGGTTGTAATCCACTAAAATGATTTCGGACCCACTAATGGGTGGGAGCTCATAGTTTGGAAAGCACAGTTGACTTTCCATCGTGCCCTGCGTGTTTCTCCATGCACAGGTTGTCACCTGATGGGGAAAAGGCCACTGCAGGGCATCACTGCCATTTCCCAGCCCATCACACAGGGAAGAAAAGGAAATTAGCAAAACATGCAAGAAGTCGGGCAAGACTAAGGAAGTCAAGGGGAAGGGTATTAAATTTCGGGCATGGTTGAGAATGGGGAACAAAGATGTTAGGAATGGGGAAAGGGGGTGTGGAGATGGTGAGGTTGGCAACAGATGAAAAAGGAAGGAGCAGGCCCAAGTCCAGCCCAAAGCTGGGTGACAGGGTAGGGGAGCAGGGACCACCTGTAAGACGTGGGAAAGGAGCAAGTGGCTGCTGGGGCTGACGTGGGGGGAACTGTGAGATGGGGCTGGAGGGGATGGAGGAGATGGAGGAAGAATGTGTTCAGGTTACATGGTTGAACACCCCCAGACTGTTTGTGCCCACCAAGCTGGGGGGCAAAAGCAGAAAGTAGTTTATGAATCATTGAATAGCAGTAGGTAAGACAAAGTGAGAGGGTGTGTGCGGCTCTAGACATAACCAAGCAGCATGAGGGTAAGTTGTTTGTTGAGACAACTATCTGTGCCTTCCTCTGATGGCACTAGTGGGGCTGAAGGAACAGATATCTTTGGGTCCCGTCAGCCTTGTCCAAGGTCACTGCAGTGCCTACTTGATGATGAGGCTGAAATCTCTGTCTTTGGATTAGAACCCTGAGGATGGTAGCTTTACTCAGGTCCTCCCACTGAAAAGCCCAAACAACTCTGGTTTCCTAGGCCCTAACTGTCCTCTAACAAAGGTGTCTGTGAGAGACTGTGACCTGGCTGAGCTTGCTAGGGACAGGCCTTCTGCTCCAGAGGGACCTGGAGAATGAGACTGAGATGGTCAGCTGGAGCCCAGGACCGAACCCCTGACTCCAGAGATGGGAAAGCCTCCATCAGGGAGTGCTTGCCTTTCTAGAGCCACATGGAAAACAATTTCCTGGTTCTTCAAACTTCAAGGAGTCCTTGGTCTAGGAACAGAGACTGTTTTGGCTCTGAGTGTTAAAAAAAAGTTTTCACTATGTTAGAAACAGTGAATTTTTAGCAATAATAATTTTAGGAAAAAAAAAGACTGAGGTAACAGTGAGGACATAAACAATGAAATGGATAAAAAATACGGTCACTCAGTCAACGGAACTGATTTGTTTTGGAACACACTGTATTTCAACTCTGCTGAGTGTTTGGAAAAAATCAACTATTGTTTTCTTAACCCTGAGTGGAACTTTCCCCTGAGCTTCCATTGATTCTGTGGGTTGTGTTACCAGATTTCTGCATAAACGTTCCTGGGAACTTGGTTATCTTCTCTTATGTGCATTTGCCGAGTCACAAGGAGCCTGTTTTCCTCGGCTCTTATCAAAGTCTCCAGCATTTTTGATCTTGCCTCAAGCTGAGAGAAGGAAAGGTTGAGTGGAAAGAGCCGTGGTGTGGCCACCAGGAGACTTGGATTTCAGTCTTTGTCCCTCCCCCAAACTGGCCGCGTGACCTCAGATGTGCCCCTTGACCTCTCCGAATCTTAGTTTGTGAAATAAGAGAACTGACCCAAACAGGTGTCACCAGCCAGCTGCCCTGCTGATGCCTGTGGTTTGGCCCAGGCATGATCCACCAAAATTGTGGATGTGGCCGGGTGGCAGGGAGTAGGAGGTTGGGGGAAGGGTTCCACATCCTTCAGTCACCACACCCCCAACCCTTTCACTTCCTACTACCCTGCTGTGTGAACCCCTGGTTCAGGGATCTCGAAGGCCCTCCAGGTCATTTGGCCTATCAGGCAACAGGAGGATAAAAGATTTGGGTCGATGCTGTGGCTGTCCCTGGCTTTGGATGAAAAACGCTTCACATTAATGAGTTTTTGCTGTGGGAAGTATAATCCTAGAAGTCCTCCTTTTCCCTGTGTAAGAAAAATCTGACCCACAGAGGGTTGGGTAATGAGGGCCCAGCCTCAGCCCCGTGGACCGCCCCAGACATGTCCTTTCTTCTCTGCCCTGGAATCCACCGTCCAGTTAGCTTCCGAATTCCCCATCAGCAGTGCAGCCTCCATATTTAGTCTCCTCCTTCACTTCCTGCCCAGATTTGTTGAAGCTTTGAAGTAAGTGCAGGGCGGCCCATTTTTCACCCAATAGGCTCGCTAAGCTCCACTTACCCAGGCGGAAGACTGTGGGTCTCATTAGCACATGGAGAGTCCCATCGTGGACTGAGTCCCCTTTTTGGCACCTGCCTGGCCTCTCTCAGATGACTCTGGGTAGGAGGATTTCACAGGGATGAGATTAGCTGGAATGTTCCAGAAGAACCACCTGGCCAGGCGGCCCCCAAGCACATGCAAAGCAGCCAGGTTTCACTAGTAGCAGTTTATAGCTCAGGACGTCTAAAAAAAAAGGCTGCAAACTCCAAAAGTGTTTACAGAAACAGGCCCCAGGACAACCCAGCCGCCAGCTTCACTGGTAACTCCTCCCTTGAAATGAGACTCAATCCTGTGACCGAAAGCATGAATACAACACAAGTACCCACTTCCCGAAAGGGAACCATAACAAATTCAGCTTCTAAAAATACTTTGAGAAGAACAACTAAGCTGGGAGGTCAGAGAGCAGAACGTCATATGGATGGAAGTTGGTGGTGGGAAAGGATAAGTGTTTTCACGCCAGCTCATACAGGAGTTACAAATAAAATGCTCTAAGTTTGCAAAAGAGGGAGTGAACATAAAGTCAAGGGAATTAGGAAAATCTCTTTAGAGAAAATGGTATTTAAACCAGGTTTGAAAGATTGGTAGGATTCAACAGGAAGACAAAAATGATAGCGGGAGGTGGGAGAAGGCATTGCAGGTGGCAGAAATAGCTTGAGCAGGGGCCAGAGTAAGGACAGCCCGAGGCATGTTTGGAGAACAAGAAATAAACCAATTTTCCTGGAGTGTGACCAATGTGGATGTGGGAAAATAAGACTGGGAAAGTCTTAACACGAAGGCCCCAGCTATGAGGCTGAGGAGCTCCCAAGTAATTCAGAGACAATGGATAAGAAGGAAGAGATGGGAGACAGTATGAAGAAATAGAATCTTCCAAAACTTGCAATTGCCTGGGTATATGTGTAAATAGAGACAGCACCCCAGAAGTTGAGCCTAAGCACTCACAAGAATGAGGAAGCCATGTAATATGGGGGAGGAGGGAAAGAGAGAGCAAATTAGTTTGGGTTTGGGGCTCTAAGTGTGAGAATATCCAGCTGGGCAGAATTGGGGCCTGGGAGCCTGGGAAGACTTCCCGGGTTAGCCTGAGCTCTTTGAGGACAGTGACCATAATTAGATTTGGGAGTCATACTCGTGGTTGGGGATGTTGAAGTCATTGTTTGGGGAAGATCAAAAGAGAAAGTACAGAGAACAGAGAGGGATGAAGCTAGACCTTGGGCGGGGATATATTAGGAGGCAGGATGAGGAAGAGATAGTCAGTAAAGCAGCCTCAAAAAGAGCACTGCAGGGGCAGGAGGAAAACCCAGGTGAGAAGGCACCAGAGGCAGGCTGGGAGAAGGGCGGGGTTGCCTGCATAGTAGCCATCTGCAAACAGGCTGAAGCCACTGAAGTGGATTTGGGGTTCCTGGTGTCATTGAGAGCCTTGCATAGAATAATTTGGTAAAGTGGTGGGTCACAGGCCAGGGGTTGAGGAATGAATTTGTGGAGAAGAAAGGAAAACAGTGGACATGTTTATAGACCTCCTACTTGAGTGAGCCAGCCCTGGAGAGGTGGAGGAAAATAGAGTGAACCTGAGAGAATAGCAGGCTCCAGGGAAGGTGCTTTGACTGCTGTTATCTTAGGGGATTAGTCAGGGTAATACTAGACTATGCTGCATAACCAATTGCCCTCTAAATGCTAGTGGCTTCCATGACAGAGATCTATGTCCATTTTGCAAAATACAGTAGAAACTCTGTAAGTTGACCACCCAAGGGACTGTAACGAATGAGTCAACATACAGAGGTGGTCAACATAAGGAACTAGGCGTACTGTACTGATATGTACATGAGGTGCATGTCTCGTCTATGAAACTTATGTGAACTTAAGGAGGTGGTCAGCTATGGAGGTTCTACTGCATTCCTATGATGGTCCTGCAACTAGCTCTGCAGGAGCCCTCTTCTCCACGTCAAGGCTCAGTGAAGACTCCCACCTTGTGAGACCCACCTTAGCCAGTAGCTTCCAATGCACTGAAGAAGGAAAGAGAGCAAGGTCATGCACTGACTTTTAAATGTTTTAACCCAGAAAGGACATGTTATTTCCACTCAAAGGACATGTTATTTCCACTCGAAGTCCGTTATCCAAATAGGTCACATGGTTCCACCTAACTGCAGGTGTGATGGGATGTTTGGGGGAACATGTGAATGTTTCTTGAGCAATAAATGTCTCTGTGATGGGGGGCGGTGGGGTGGGAGGGAGGGTAGTAATAAAAGACCTGAGTGTATTTATAGGTCAGAGGAGAGAGAGTTAAGATAGAAGGAAGAGGGTAACTGAAGTTAAGAAAGACACAAGGAAGAGGAGGTAGTAATGGCAAAACCACAAAATGTGGGGACATTTTTGCCAAGCAGCAGGAAAGGCAGAGCTGAATGAACCCTGGTAGCCCAAGGATGCAAAACTCTCAGGACCCCTGTCTTTGTGACCTGCCCTGGTGGGGGGCTCCTAAGCACCAATTCAGAGTGCAAATATGGAAAAAACAGGTGACATGTTCCCCAGTGATGGGGGTGGTCAAGCTAGAAGGATGGAGGGCACAGCATGTTCAAGGAAGATAACCAGGCTTGGTGCCTGTGGCTCAAGCGGCTAAGGCGCTAGCCACATATACCTGAGCTGGCAGGTTCGAATCCAGCCCCGGCCTGCCAAACAAGGAGGATAACCAGAAGTGGATATCCATGGGCTCCAAGGTGGATGGAGAGGCCAGAGTGAGCTGCGAGGGTTGAGAAGATTTGACTGGCTGGTAGCATGAGGATAAAAAGGACGCACAGTGGGCATGGAAGAGGGGGAGACAGAGAAGACAAGGGAAGCTGTAGTCAGTACCTGTTGCATTCCAAAATTTGACATTCTGAGGAGGTAAATGCTTTTGAGCTGTATCAAACTCTAAGGGGTTCCCCATTTGACTATGAGGCCTACAAAGGTGGTAGTTGGGATGAGTCTGGTAGTTGCTGGACAATAGGGAGACTTGAAGCCTTGGGGGAGAGGGCCCAGGGCAGCTGGAGGGCACTGAGGGCAGCTGCTATGGACCAGCTGGCACAAGGGTATTTCAACATCCTGACTGTAGAAATGGCTGGATGATGACTGCAGCCATATCTGAGTCATCTTTGTGCCCTAATGTTCAGTCCAGGGCTCAGCACAGAGTAGGCACTCAGTAAATGTTTGTCTGGTGAATGAATTAGGAATGAATGATTCATACCAATGAGTGGAGTGGAGGCAGGATAGAGAGGTGAAGCTGAGCGCTGTGAAAGCGAGTGTGAGGTGGGTGCTGGAGAGGTTAAGATGGGCAAGGGATGGAAAGGAAGCTTGTTCACAAGGGTGCTGGGTGAGATCTGGGCAGAGAGCCCTAGAGGGCAAGAGATTACACCTGCAGACAGGTGAACCTTCAGATCAAGAAAGGCTGCTAAGATGGATGCCAACCAGCAGGAGGAGGAAGGGGAGGGGAAAGAGCTTCTTTCAATGGGCTGATGTCTTACAGTCCTTTCTGGAAAATGCCAGGGCTGATTACTATGAGGAGGTTTTGAGTACTAGGGCAACGTACAAGGGCAGGGGCTAGAGACTGTTCACAAAGAACAAGACCCAGGGATTAATTTCGGAGACCCAGTCAATGGCTGTGGGCCTGGGGCAGGAAAGGCTGACCCCCCACCAGATCAGAGTCTAGAGAGTAGGAAGAATGAGGCATTTGCATGGGTTGGTACAAACAGGAGGAAAAGTCCAGGGTTGAATGGGAGGAATGAACAAACAGAAACAAATTCAGGCAGGAGATTAAAAAGTCCCACCATTTTAAGAATCTTGCTGTAAGCTATTTCTGTAGTCTTATACATCTTTGCCGAACTGCTGGGTCTAGTCTGAAATCAGCTTGTGGAAGGTGGGGGGTTTGTTTGGGGAAAAAAAGAAAGTAACATGCAATCCCAATTCTAGGGTACAGAAAAGATTCTAAGTATGTGAGAAGGTACATAAAATGTAGAGAAATAATTTTTTTCTTTTTTCCTTAGGGTAAAACGCTGGATGGCTATCAGGATAGTTAGGAGACTGTGATGGAGGCGAGAAGCCCTCCAGGGCTTCTGAGGTTACCTGGAGCCCCAGGAATCAACTGTGACTCTTACCCTAGATGTTGGCCTGGAGGGCAGGGTCCGCCTGACCCTTGTTTGCCCTGGAGACAAACCTAGGCAGCCTGGGAGAGTCATAAACCCAGAGCAATCTAGAGCAAAGTCAAGCATTCACTCAGAGAGATTATTAAATCAGATACCACCCTCCTACCTATCCCGTCCACAAGCTAAGTCTCTTTTAGCAAGGACTTTGTTGTGTGCTGGCAGTTATTTTACTTGAGTTCCTCCTTCCATTGGAGGAAAGGCTGAGAAATAGCATTCAATGGAAAAGAGAAAGCTTGGCAAGCACGGATTTTTTAACTGTGGTAAAAGACATTAAAAATCACCATTTTAACTATTTGTAAGTATACAACTTAGTGGTATTCAGTACATCGTTTCCAAATTGATAATGTTTGTTGTGCAACCATCACTACCACCTATTCCAAAACATTTTCATCCACAAGAAATCCTGGACTTAATTAAGCTGTAACTCTCCACTAACCCCTGGCAACCACTAATCTGCTTTCTGTCTCTGCAGACTCGCTTATTCTACGTATTTCATGTAAATAGACACAACGTGTGGCCTGTTACGTCTGGCTTGTTCACTGAGCGTGATGTTTTTGAGGACCACCCGTGCTGTAGCAGGGAGCAGTAATTCATTCCTGTTTGTGGTTTGGCTGAATAACATTGCATTGTATGGACATACCACATTTTGTTGGTCCATTCATCAGTGGGCTGTTTCCACCTTTTGCACTATTGTGTTATGATGACTGTGCATGGGCAAATTTTTGTTTAAACTCCCGTTTTCCATTCTTTTGGATACCGACCTAACAGAAGAACTGTCAGGTCATATGGTAATTCTGTGTTTGCCTTATTGAGCAACCCTGGGTATGTTTTCAAACTGTATGGGCTGAGTTTAAAGCCTACCTTAATGATCAGCTTGGTCCCAATTATCAGTCTTTGTTTTTTGGGTTTTTTTGACAGAGTCTCACTTTGTCATTCTTGGTAGAGTACTATGGCATCACAGCTCACAGCAAACTCAAACTCCTGGGCTTAAGCGATTCTCCTGCCTTAGCCTCCCAAGTAGCTGGGACTACGGGTGCCCACCACAACGCCCAGCTATTTTTAGAGACGAGGCATTTTTCTCGCTCTGGCTCAGGCTGGTCTCGAACCAGTGAGCTCAGGCAATACACGTGCCTCAGCTTCCCAAGTGCTGGGATTACAGGAGTGAGCCACTTTGCTCCCACCCCCTACCCCGCCCAGTTATCAGTCTTGACTGGCCATCCCCATAGGTGTTTCCTGTTCAAGAGACATTTTGGCATTCTCTAAAACCAACTCAGTTTTAGTTTTCTTTGATTTAAAAAAATGTATATGACAAACACATTTAAGAGGTGGCGCAGTCATCAAAAACAGAAGTGGGTGCCATGAGTCCTCAAAAGTTGAGAATCATAGTCTGAGATTCCTCTTTCCCTCAAACTAAAACACTTCTCTGTCACTGGCTGGAATTTTAAGGGAGGCTTTTCTCTGGGGCTACTTCTGGTAAGCTGCCTCTGCCTTAGCATGGGCAGGAGAGTTGCCATGGGAGGGATTTCATGAGTATAGGACAGGATGTCTATTTCCTGGACTAAAGAAGATGGCTTGTGCATGTGACCAAATTAAGACTTCAGAATGACCATAAAAGGCAGAGTTCCTGGTTAGAGTTTGAATTATTTGGGGGATCTCTGGACACCAAATAAAAACAAGAGTTCCAAAAACAAAGTATAGAAGTTTAGCAGGGCTGAAGACACCAGCTTCTTTCAAACGAAACATGAGTGCTGTGAATGACCTTCTGTCAGCTCAGGTTTTGCAAAAGCCCCTCCAAACTCTCATGGCCTAATTGAAAAATAACACCGGTCTTGGTTCCTCCATCCCTTTCTTCCCCCAGAATTTAAACATGGATTAGGTTACAGCAGGGACATAGCAACGCAGTGGTTGAAAATTTCCATGGTCTTGGCTCGGCGCCTGTGGCTCAGCCGGCTGGGGCACCAGCCACGTACACCTAAGGTGGCGGGTTCGAATCCCCAGCCTGGACCCGCCGGACAACGATGACGGCTGCAACCAAAAAAAAAAAAAAAAAGTGGCCGGGCGTTGTGGCGGGCGCCTGTGGTCCCAGCTACCTGGGAGGTGGAGGCGGGAGACTCGCTTGAGCCCAGGAGTTGGAGGTTGCTGTGAGCTGTGGTGCCGGGGCACTCTACCCGGGGGGACAGCTTGAGGCTCTGTCTCAAAAAAAAAAAAAGAAAATTTCCATAGTCTTTTCATTTCTGCATTTCCAGAAATCCCCTTTAAGAACACAGATTTTCCTTCCTCTATTTTTCTTTCCCTGATCTTCTTTTGCTCCTGATTTATTTCTCTGTCTTCTTTTCCCACATTTTTTTCACTCTTCCTTTTTTGTTCTATCCTAGTGCTGATGATCCATATTTCCTCTTGAATGAACCAGTTGGCTTTCCTGGCCTCAAGTCTCTCCAGCACCAGAATGACGCAAGGCCATACTGATTCTGATCGTGTCCCTTCTACTGCTCAAAAGCCTCCCACTGCCCTAAAATAAAGTCTTTTCTGAGCTGGGTCCAAAACTTCCTTCCGGTCTTACCTCTCAAAGTCATTATCATTATTATTTTTAAACAATCCTGTGCTTACAGTCACCCATGACTAGTGGTTCCTAAATCTAGCTCTTGAACCAGTACCCAACTGGATGCATTTGGCCCTGTTGGGTGGGCCTGACATGGGCCACAGACATCTGTCTTATTTTTTTAGAAATATTTTTAAATTGAAATATAAATACAGTGAAATGCACAAATTCCTAAATGTACAACTTGATCAAATTGGACAAATGTAGGCTCGGCGCCTGTGGCTCAAGTGGCTAAGGTGCCAGCCATGTATACCCAAGGTGGCGGGTTCGAATCCCCAGCCCAGGCCCGCCAAACAACAATGACGGCTGCAACCAAAAAATAGCTGGGCATTGTGGCGGGCACCTGTGGTCCCAGCTACTTGGGAGGCAGAGGCAGGAGACTCACTTGAGCCCAGGAGTTGGAGATTGCTGTGAGCAGTGAAGCCATAGCACTCTACCCAGGGGGACAGCTTGAGGCTCCTGTCTCAAAAAAAAAAAAAATTGGACAAATGTCTATGCTTTTGTGACCATACCTTATCAAGACAGAGAACATTTTATCACCCCAGAAAGTTCCTTCAGGCTCAGTGGTATGGTGGTAAAAGATTAACAAATAGATCCCTGGGGGTAAGAAAAGCTGTGATTTACCATCTTAGTTGATCTCCCTGGTGTAAATACTCTCACTATGGCCAATTTCAAGCTATCAATGTGATGTCACTGAAAGCAGAGTTGGGGAGACAGAATCATAATCAGTTTCTGTGAACTAGTACGAGGTGGCTTCAGCACACCACTGCCAGGCCCCTCCCAAGTCAATCTCTGCTACCTATATCCCCAGACAGCCACTGCTCTGTTTTCTGTCACCATAGATGAGTTTTGCTTATTCTTGAACTGTATATGAATGGAATCATGTAATAGGTATACATTTTGTCTGCTTCTTTCATTCAATGTGGTTTTGAGATTCACTCATGTTGTTGCATGTATCAGTAGTTCAGCCCTTCTTATTACTGTTTTCCACTGTATAGATATAATTTGTTTAACTAGTTTCCTGTTAGACACCTGAACGATTCCTAGCGTTTGGTGGTATTATGAATATAGCTGCCACAAACATTCTCGTTCAAGTCTCTGCATGGATGTATGTTGTCATTTCTTTGGGGTAGATCCCTATGCATGTAAGGGCAGGGTTATAGAGTAGTTGGGTTTAGCTTTATGAGAAAATGCCAGACCAACTTTGTACCATTTCACACTCCAACCAGCCTGGTATGAGCATTCTGCTTGCTCCACATCCTTGTCGATACTTGGTGTTGTGGGTATCTTCATGTCTTAGTCTGTTTTGTGCTGCTAGACCTGTAACAGAATACCACAGACTGGGTACTTTATAATGCACAGAAATGTACTGGCTCCAAGTTCTGGAGGATGAGAAATTCAATAGCAAGGGCCGGCATCTTTCCAGGGCCTTCCTGCTTCATTATAACGTGGCAGAAAACATCACATGGCAGGGGGCAAAGGGTGGGGGGAGTAAGAACCACTTGACTGTTTGCAGTCCTCTAGACATTCATGGCGAATATTTACTGAGTGCTTACTAAATGTCTGGGTCTGTCCTAAGAGCTTTAGCAATGTTATACCATGTAAACCTCACAACAACGCTGTGACATAGATACTATTTTTATCCTCCTCATTATTATGATTCCTATTTTACAGATGAAGAAAGTTAGGTGCAGAGAAGTTAAATAACTTGCCTTTCTAGTAAATGGCAAAAACTGGATTTGAAAACAAGCAGTCTGGCTCTGGGCCCATGAGTTTAACCACCGTCTATACTTTCCCACATAAATTCTGTGTATCAAGTTACTGGCACCACAATGAGCTTAATCAGTAATTGCTGCCGCTGTTTTTTTTTTTTTTTCAAATCCTACCCATCTTTCAAAGTTCAGCTCTAATTACACCTCTCCCTCCTCTCCCATCAAGTTTTCTCTGACTCTGTCTCTTTTTCTCAGCATAATCCCTGAACATAACCATAAATCCTTCAGAAATGTATGAGACTTTGGATTTTTTTATTTCTGTTATCACCACCATTATATTTGTAAGGTCACAGAGAGCAGGGTCGTGCTGTGTTTAGCTTTCTATTCCTGGCACACTTGTTGATTTGAATTTAGTGTTTTCCTATATGCTGTAAGCAGAGTCACCAAAGTCCTCTAAAAGGAGCTAAAGCTCATTTGGGAGATATAACTCAAGAGGGAATCACAGAAATTGGATCATTCTTTTCCTAGGACAAAAACCACTCCTGTACTTTCTTACTACAGAGTAGACACTGCTGACAAGTCACGAGTTACCTGGTAAGATGGATAATTTCTGTCTAAAAATGCTGGTCAACAATTTGTAAACATAGCAGCTGTTCCCTGATTGATTTTTGCCAGTCTCAATTCCCAAATGTCCCAAATTCAACCTGTTTTATTTTTTCTCCCCTCCTCATCTCTCAGCTGCTCATGATATAGGGTCACTTGGCACCTCTATCATCTTGACACATTGTTGACCAGCAGTTTTAAGCAGGAACTGCCCAGGTTACTGGGTAACTCGTGACTGGTCATCTATGTGTTAAGGGGCCTGAGGCTTGTCATTGTAGGCTAAGGAACCTTGCTACTGGCATACTTAATTTTAAGACTACCAGACCGTAATCAGTCATATTCTCCCATCCTGATCTATGATAAGCTATTATACATAATTTGTGGGGCCTAGTATGAAACAAATATGCAGGGCTTCTGTTTAAAATTTATTAAGAATTTAAAATGGGCTTGGCACCCAGAGCACAGTGGTTATGGCGACAGCCACATACACCCAGGCTGGTGGGTTCGAACCCAGCTGAGACCAGCTAAACGACAAAGACAACTACAACAGAAAAACAGCCAGGTGTTGTGGCGGGTGCCTGTAGTCCCAGCTACATGGGAGGCTGAGGCAAGAGAATCGCTTACGCCCAAGAGTTTGAGGTTGCTGTGAGCTGTGATGCCACCACACTCTACCAAGGGCAACATAATAAGGTCTCAAAAAAAAGAATTTTAAGATGGTAACAGCAGACTATTAAACCAAGTGTGGGGCCACATTGGATGCCACAGGTCCCATGCCCATGAAGCCAGCCTTGAGGAAAAGGGTCAGATCCCTTGTCAGCAAACAAAAACCGTTCAGCAAAAGCTGAGCACCAGGACAATTTATCGTCAAAGCTCTCAACCTCCAGGACAATTTATCTTCTAAAGCTCTCAACCTCCCTTCTTAATATAAGGGCAGCTGAGAAAGAAACCACTTTGTGTTCTGTGTTTCATTAAGGCTGTTAGGGGTTGAACTGTGTCCTCCAAAAAGACGTCGAAGTCCTAACCCCCAGTACCTATGAACTTGACAATATTTGGAAACAAGGTCTTTGCAGATGAGCAAGTTAAAATGAGTCATTAGAGTATGCTCTAATCCCTCATGACTGGTGTCCTTAGAAAAAGGGGAAATTTGGACACAGAGCCAGACAGGTTTAGAGGGAAGAGGATGTGAAAACACACTCCCACACCCCATATGATGATGCAGGCAGAGTGTAGGGATGACCTACAATCCCCAAGACTGACAGCAAACTTCGAGAGCTAGCAGAGTGGCACGGAAGCGACTCTCTCCGAAGCCTCAGAGAGAACCAGTCCCGCTGACACCTTTATCTCAGACTTCCAGCTTCCAGAACTGCGAGACAATAAACTGTTTAAGCCACCCAGTTCATGGTACTTTATCATGACAGCTGTAGCAAACGAATACGCCCGCCAGCCGGACCAGGTTCCTCCTGTTATCCTCCTGCCCTTGTCAAACTCCGGGCACACCTGGAAAAACAGGTGTCCCAACGGAACTGGAACAAGGAACAAGAACGGGGCCAGGGCTATGTCAGTTTTGATTTTAAGACTTTTTTTTCCTACAGAGGGAGGGAGGGAGGGAGCGCCTACAACTGAGCAGCATTCGTGGTCACATTTCAGGAATCTGAGCAGGTCCTCCTGGCCTGTGCCCAGCGCATGTCCCTGTCCTCTTAAAGCAATGCCCATTTTGAGGTCTGCCAGTGTAAGCTGGACTGCGGCCAGCTCGCCATCGGTACCAAGGGTGCTGTCCCTCCGAGGCTTCCAGGAAGTTGGGTCCGTGCCACTTTGCTTGCTGGGGAGTTTGTGGGTGGGACATTCCCCGTTCCAGGCTGGAGCTCAGCTTAATCCGCAGCGGCTTCCTGACGCCTCCTTCTCTCAGCCAGAGAAGACAGGGACTCGCTTCTTCCTCGCCCTCCTATGGGGCATCTAGAGCGCCTCTGGGGTGGGGTCCCACGCGGGCTCGGCCCAGCTATTCTAGGAACCGAGGCCAGGTGGGGAGGATCCCCTTTAGGACGGCCATGGGGCAAGGAGAAGTGGGCCTGGATGCCCCGGGTCAAAAAGGGCGGGGGTGCTGCTTTGTGAGGAAACAATTTGCAGAGCCCGCTACACTGAAGTCAGTCGGGATGCCCCCTCCGCAGCCCCTGTCTCAAGAGCCTTCGGCAACTGGAGCTAGAAGGGCCCCTCTCCCCGCCCCGAGCTCCTCAGGACGGAGCCCGCGCGCAGGCCACAGCGCACCCAAACATGGCCGCCGAAGCAAGGCGCTCCGGCCGCAGCCCTGACACCGGGTGACGCAACGGCGGCGGGTTGCATCAGCCCGCGCCCACGTGCTTAGCCCACCCCTCCGCTGCTCAGATCCCGGCGCCGATTGGGCCACGTTAGGGCAGTGCCTTCGCCTCAGCCAATGGGCGGCAGCCACAGAGCGTTCTGCCCGCAGAGCCAGGGCGCGGGGCGCAAATAAAAGGCTCCCGCGGCGGGGGCGCGCGCCCCAGAGACGCGAACCGTTGTTGCGGAGTTTGCGGGCGGCCGCGACGCCGCCTGCCTGGCACCTCCGAGCGCAGCCGAGCCTCCCACAGCGCTGCCGACATGGAACCGGAGCCCCAGCCCGAGTCCGTCACGCTTCTGGTGAAAAGCCCCAACCAGCGCCACCGCGACTTGGAGCTGAGCGGTGACCGCAGCTGGAGTGTGGGCCATCTGAAGGCCCACTTGAGCCGCGTATATCCCGAGCGTCCGGTGAGAGGGCCCTGGCCTCCCTTTTAAGAATTCCACGTCTACCTTCTCTTTCCTGTGGTCACCTCCGTCGTCAACCTCCTATGGCGGCTGGCCCTCGCTTGGTCACCTCCTCCTGGGCTGTGGTCTCCCCTTTCCCTGCCTCACCATCCTAGGCTCCCCATCTCCTTGCCCAGTGGCTGATACATCTTCGTTTCAGACTGCCAGCAACCCTGCTCCCTGGCGGGCTGCCAACCCCTGTCACTCGACATCCCGTGTCCCCAAGGCTGTCACACTCCTGACCTAACTGCCCAGACCCCTTCCTTGTCCCCAGATCTGGCCTCTGGCCTTAGGCAAACCACTGAAAAGGCAGTTTGACCTTGGGTGAGTTGTTTCACTCTCCAAGCCTCAGTTTCCCCCAAGTGCCTGGGCGACTAGGTGTTCCCAATCCGGCTTGCATCCATTGGGTAGAAATAAGAAAAAATAGTGTTGTGAAATGAGGTTTTTGGATGTAGCCTCTCAACGGGGAGAAGAGAGTGATGCCAACTCGGCCAGTGGTTAGAGAAGCAGAGTGCGCGCCCAGCCGCGATGTGCTTAAGGTCCCACACCCAGAAGCAGAACGTGGCTCTTCCTCTCCCTGCCCACCTTCCCCCGGCCCCTCCCTGTGGCACTGGACTGCACAGCCATTGCTTGGTCCCAGGGAGGAGCCCTGTGCACTTTCTGGCAAAGGGTGATTTAGAGGGGAAGTAGCCAGGAGTCTCCTTGAGTGTGGTTTTCAGGCTTCAGTCCCTCAGTTAGGAAGACTTCCTGGCTTTGTTTTGGTCGATGTCTGTCAACATCACCCTTAGCGCAGCTGGCCCTCCCCAACACGTGATGAGGCTGTGAGCTGGACCTTCCTGTATTTACTTTCTGCTCTGATATTATGTAAGTGTCAGCAGTGTTCTTTACTGCCCGCCAGTGTAATTCTCCATTAACAGGAGAGGGCATCCGGGCAGGAAGAGATCGTGAAATTATGCGTTCTTATCGGAGGAGTTGCAATCCGCAGTAGCTCCTGTGTCTGTTTTTGTTCCATATGCTCAACAGTGTAGAAGTGAGTTTTCCTTCTTTGAAATTTGCTTACTTAGTTAATAAGCTTCTGTTCCTGTGTCCTTTAGAATTCACCTTGGCACACTTTGCAATTTCATCATAACTGCTTCCAAGAAACTAAGTGGCAGTGTTGCCCTGAGAATGGCTATTAGGTACACAAATTGCTGAAGCAGATGTAGTCTCTAGTTGCATCATTTGCTAAAAGGACGTGTTTTGAGTCAGGCCCGGTGGCTCACACCTGTACTCCTAGTGCCCTGGGAGGCCTAGGTGGGTGGATCCCTTTTAGTTCAGGAGTTAGATACCAGCCTGAGCAAGAGTGTGAGACTCTGTCTCTGCTAAAAACTGAAAAACTAACCTGGTGGTGTGGTGGGCCCCTGTAATCCCAGCTATTTGAGAGACTGAGGCAAGAGGATCACTTGAGTCCAAGAGTTTGAGGTTGCTGTGAGCTATGATGCCAAGCCACCCTACCCTCTACAAAAGGCACTGTTTTTGGAGGAGGGTTCCTTGGGTGAAGAACATAACTTCTATTTGTTAAATCTAAAGACTTAAGGTTGCAAATAATCTCTCAGATACACAAATATGTGTTTAAAAATTATTATGGCTAATGCATATTTACCATTTGTTTTCTGTAGTAGAAAATGGTATAATATGAGAAACTCTAATAGTTTGCTTTCTTTTTCAAATCAACCTTTCTGGGTGAAGACAGAGTGTTAGTTTAGGCCTTTATAGGTGGTGGGGGGATAATTTAAAACCACAGGAAGCTGTGGTTTTCAACCCTTTTCTGGTGGTTAAACTCTTTAATGTAATGCAGGACTCCACATATACAATAGTAATTTACAAATTCACATGTAGAATTTACCTACAAAGTCCATCAGCAAGAACAGTGATGAACACAGCAATCCAATGTGTTTCTTTTGCTTTAGTTATGAAATCCTGATGTATGTAGATAAGTAGATGCAGTTTTTTTCCTGTTTTCTTTTGTTGTTAAAAGCTTGCTTTTATAATCTTAGGCTGCTTGGCAGGAATAACTTTATCCAGCTTTTGCATTATCAGTTATTCTGACAAGAACAGGTTAACAAATTGGTAATCTCCAGTGTACTAACTTTGGTGTGTATAATTTTAGACTATTTTTAAGTATAGTTTAAGGAGTTAAAAATAGATTTTAAAAGTAATGTTTGTATAAAAGTGTGTGGAGTCTCTATTGTATGGAAGAGAAGAGAGGTTGGGATCTTGACACTTTAGCACCTGACCTTGGACAAGTCAATTTCTCAAGACTTTCTCCCCTTAAAATATAGATACTAAATCTCACAGGGTTGTTGTGTTTATAGGTTTGGAAAGCCACAGGGCTTAAATTTAGAATTGCTTTTGTTATTTAGGGGCAATGCTTAGTGGTTTTGGTGAAGGCTGACCTTGGCAGTACTATGAGTTTTCTCTGAAATCAAACTCAGTTGCTATAAGAGCCCTCAGTTGTTGTAGTGGCACAAAGCAGTTTTCCTGGGAGTAAAGTCAAGTATATTGCCATAGGTTTTGTGGACTGGAGTTCATTTGCCATCCTAAATTTATTTGCATGTTAAGAGACCAGCTTAAAATTAAGCACTTTCTAAGTAAGAGTTCTGTGTATCGAGCCTTTGAAACAGTGTTTTCTTTTTTTTTTTTTTTTTTTTTTGAGACAGAGCCTCAAGCTGTCTCCCTGGGTAGAGTGCCATGGCATTACAGCTCACAGCAACCTCCAACTCCTGGGCTCAAGCGAGTCTCTTGCCTCCGCCTCCCAAGTAGCTGGGACCACA
>CAUYTI010066799.1:0-43882 GCA_963575145.1 Galago senegalensis | reverse complement strand
AGTGGAGCATGGGGGAAGGGGAGACCAGACAGAGAAGGAAGGAGAGGATGTGGGCAAGGAAAAAAAAAGAAAGAAAATAGTGACTAATTCTCATATAAATTGTATTTAATTTTGACCAAAATACATTACTTAAACATTAATGTTTAATTCAACATGTTAATATGTTGCTTATCATATTGCATCTTCGTTTATAAGTGAAATATGTTTGTAATTTCCCCTTTATAATCATATATTTTCTCCAATTATATTAGGTATATTCAGATTAAGTAGAGTGAGTTTGAAGTATTTCTTCTTTTTCTATTGTCTATATGATTTGGCATGATCTGTTTTTTAAAATTGTCTTTTACTTTTATTTATAAATATTAGTTGTTAATTTCTTGAGACTTTGGAAAAAAAATAAGAAGTTAACTGATGACTTCATACTGAACCTCAGAATCAAAGCATTCTATAATAGACATACTCTTATCTGACAATGAGAATGTTACTTTCTTTGCATTATTATTGTTATTATTGTTCAATATTTCATTGCAACAGTTGTCTGATTTCTTTTCTGAATGTATTTATCTTTGTTCATTCTTTATCAGGTTTTTGTTTCTAGTCCTTTTCTTAAACATTGTTATTTTTATTAAGTTTTAAGCCTTTTTAGTTTTGTGAAGGCAAAAAATGGAAACCTAATAAATACATGTATATGTAAAAACAAAAATAAATAAAAATAAAATAAAATCCCTACAGCACACACACACACACACACACACGCACACAAAAGTGTTAGTTTTAGTACGGAAGTAAGATTATACTTTTTCCCCCAAAGCTGATATTTCCTGTAAATAAGGAAAAACTAGATAGATTTTTAAAATCAGCTGATTTGTTAAAACAGAAAACTCTAAATTCTATATCTTGATTTTCAGGCAGTTTGATAACAGTCCTCATTATTCTGAGCCCATACAAGAACTTAATAAGTGGTTAGTGTCCTGATGTAATTATTAAGATCCCATCTCAAATGTGGCATGAAAAGTGGGTGGAGCATTGGGCTCTCCTGCTCCGTTAGTCCCACATCTGTCTGAATATTGGCCCATTGCTTGATGTGGAAAGAGTGAACGTTAAGCTCATTCCGTCACATTGCGACTTACAGGACGCGTGGCAAGTGATGTCTTTCTTGTTCACTTACTGGAGGATTACGTATGGTTTAGTGTGGCAGATTTTGACACCGGAAAAGTACTTTTGAACTCAGAATACAAATGTTGTGTTTTTGCATGTGACGAGAAAAGGAATAGAGTGTGTTATTTGTTACTTGTGAGTTGTGGGTGATTTTTTGCAGTTCTGTAAGTAGCTCTATTTAAAAATAAAAAAATGGACAAAGGGTAGAAAGCTATTTAGGGAACAAAATATCATCACTTCAGGTGTACTTCTTCATATATTGAACTAATAAATAGTTCAGAAAGTCCTTTGCAAATTTATCAAAATGTCATCATCAGGTACTGGGGTGGAAAATTAGTAACTGCTGAAGTGTGTGACGGTTGAAAAGTGTCACTATATGCAGGGACCTATCAGTTTTTAGCTACCGGCATAAAGCAAAGATGCTAATCATTAGTGTTGAGATTTAAAATGTCAGAAGTTCTTAGCACAAAAATAATGACTAAAAGTTAAGCATCTATTATACTGTAGATCAGATGTACAAAAAGAAAACAATACTTACAAAAGACTTTACAATTATCAAATAAATTTCAGTACCTAAGAGTGACATACGCAACCGACAACTTTATATAGTAGCACGGCAGATTCTTACATTTTATTCTTAGAACATGGCTTCTGTTAGCTTCTGATTTCTCTGGCGTGAGATTGGTGTGTCACTGGCACACTCCTCACATGTGTGCTGTTCACTCTTATATACGTATATATGGTCATTAACATGTTGGGGCAAATATAGTTTTGCTTCCATGACCAAACTCTTAGCTGTTTGAAGTAGCATAAAACCACGAGTAAAATAATATAGGAATTGGATCACTTTCCCTGAGCACGGTTAACCACCTAAGAAGATCCAGACATGAAATAAGTCCACACCTTGCTGTGCTAGTCCTGGCAACAATGTTTCTCTTGCCACTTTACCTTTAACACTTTCTCCAATTTTTCTACATATACTCTGCTTCTCCCCCTGATATAGAGAAAGTAGGGAGGAAATCCCATTTCACAGGTCAGAAACTCAGGCTCCCATGTTTTAAGTTTCTGACCCAAGGGTAAACAGACTGATGCTTGAAAGATCTGGGACTAGAATTAGGGTCTTCTAGAGGTCAATGCTTCTCAGCAAAGCAAAATATTGTAACAAAATGATTTGTTTATTTATTTTAAGTTTCAAGTTAATGTGAGGGAACAAATAACTAGGTCACAATATTTGTATTTGTTAGGTAGAGTCTCTTGTCATTGTGTCCCACACCCAAAAGGTGTGCCAGTACCCTTAAGCTCATTAAGTGGGAAGACTCAATCCCCTCCCTTCTTCCTTCTCCCCCCTGCTTGAATTGAACTTAAAATATTTTCTTCTGGGATTTTAATTGTTTTGTGTTTTAGGTTTAAATCTTTTATCCATCTTGAGTCAGTTTTGGTTGTCCAGTTCTCCCAGCACTGTTTATTGAATAGGGATTTTTTTCTGCACAGTGTGCTTTTGTTTGGCTTATCAAAGATCAGATGGCAAGTAGAGACTGGTTTTATCTCTTGGTTTTCTATTCTGTTCCACAAGTCTATGGCTTTATTTTTGTGCCAATACTGTGCTGTTTTGATCATTGTGGACTTATCATATAGTCTGAAGTCTGGTAGAGTGATGCTTCTGGCATTTTTTTTTTTTCTATTACTAAGAATTGCCTTGGCCATACAGTTTTTTTTTCTAGGTTGATATAAAATGAAGAACTATTGTTTTCCAATTCTTCAAAGTGTGATGATGAGATTTTAATGGGGATTTCCTGTAATGATGTTTTTAATGCAGAGTGAGAACTTTTGAATTATACAAAAGTAATATATCTGTAGTTATGAAGCTAAAAAGCTACTGGTTTTTAAATTTTAGTGAACACTCAATATCTTTGTGCTATCTTTATTTCAAAGAGGATGCAGAAATTTTTAAGTGTTATTAATGTTGTTAATCTATACCTGTGAAATAGGAGATACTTTCTATTAACACGGTGAAAACTTACTCCCAGGCTTACGGAGTCTGCATAACATCACTGGGTACAGCAGCCTCTGTTCCAACGCCTGATGATGTGAAAATCTGCAAGCGCAGGTTAAATCCTGGCTGCGTTATCAACAGCTTTGGACAAATTATTAAACTCTGAGAGTGTCTTGCCTCATCAATATGAAGGGGACTTTGATAGCACTTCTGGATTGCTGATATAAACACTGGATAGAAGAGCATGTGTGGCTTGCCCACAAGAAGGTGACATGCTCACGAAAACATCATCTTCTCTCCTCCCCTCTTCTTACTATTTAAGACATTTTCTGTTTTCAGTTTAGGTTACCAAGTTACTATTTACCTAGTTAATATATGTGCAGCATTCTATAGTTTTATCCTCAAGTTAAGTGCCTGTTACCATGAACTTCCTTTAATTGGATTGTTTTATTCCTCTTGCTAAAAAGTAGAGGTCATTGTCACTTTATAACAGCACAAAGGATTATGCATCACTCAAAAATTAGGAAACATTTCAGCAGACAGAGCTTTAGAAAGTTACAGTAGGTTTTTTCTGGTTTAAACATTGTCAATAAACAATTGATCTCTCAGAGTAAATGGATTTGAAATGACTAAGTTATATTTTTAAGAACTGTAAGAGTATGATGGAAGAGTTGGTTTATGAAAAAGATTGAGATATTTTTAAGCACTAAACAGAGACTTTTAGGTAATTCAAAGATTTACATTTTCAGTATTAATTCTTTTTCCTTTATGAATAATTTGAGAAGCTCTACATAATCAGGTTGGCATTTTATTTATTCTATGAAAATGTGCCACTGGGGAAAATAGTAAAATACTAAAATATGCAAGCATAATTTATATTAAGTCATTACTTTAGTAATTAGCTAGATAGTAGTGCTAGTTAATTCCTAATGGAACTCTTAATATATAATGATAGGGTTATATTGTCTCCATAGATGATTATAATGCCTTCCTCTTTGCTGTGGCACAATACTCATGCATTTATTCTGAGATCAGCATCAGGACACTAGTGTGTGTATTCAGAGAAGATGCATGGAAATATGACCTGTTTTATTGTTTTTGAAATACGGGTCTGGTTCATCAAGGTCTGGTTTGCTGAACGTAATTTTTGCAGTTGTAATAAAATGTAAATTTTATAGAAATGGATGGGTGTATCAAGCACAGTGCCTAGCATCTTACTTACATTGTTGTATTTAGGTTGTTTTAATTTGTTTGTTTGTTACACTTAGTTCTAAAAGTAAGCCTGTGAGCTCAGTAGTCTGATCTCATTTTGCAGGTGAGGGGACTGGGACGTAGAAAAGGTGTGTACCTTCTCAACATCAGGCAACGAGTTAGAATCACAGTGCAAGCTCTGTGTAGCTAGAGAGGCCATGTTCTCTAATAATCATTAGATGTCTGGAGGTTCATGGTAAGGTTGTGAAGTTCTTTCATTTTCTAAAGTAATAAGAGGTAAATGAAAAATATACAAAATTATGAACTTCTTTTGTCAGATCTCTGTAAATGGTGAAAGAAAATATTAAGAACAGTCAAGTAGAATGGCCTTGTATAAAATTCACTTCTTTTACGTGTGCATTATTCATCATTATATCAGGAATATTATTGAGTCCTTATTGTGTACCAAGCCCTGTATGTTCATGTGATTATCCAGCTTTATAAGTGAGGACACCTAGGCAAGATTGGGGTTTCTGTCCCAAGAAATCTGTAACTGTAGTAATAAGGATTTGGGACCTATTTTCATCATTACAAAAAAAAAAAAAAAAAAAACAACTGAATTTTTCCATGTATGTGCATGATGAGATTATTTAGGTTAACTAAATTTCTTTGTTTCTTCAGTTAAATTATGCCGACCAGCTATGGTAGCATTGTTTCCTCTCTGTGCTGACCAGAAGTTTTGATTGGCAGCTATGTGCTTTTAATTTATAAAGCACATTGGTCACTAGGTCTTTAAGAACATGGTATTTGGGATTCAGCAGAGAGGAGGGGAGAAGCAGTAGGAGTGGAGAGATCCTTGTTAACTGGACGCTGGGAAGGACCACACTAGGGTCTGTGTGGATCTTCCCAGTGCAATCTCACCCTTTCATGGATGATGGTCCATAAAATATTCTTTTCTTTTTTTTATTTTTGCTCTTCAAAGTTGTTGATTTTCAAAATGACAGAATTACAGGTTCATTTCTTTCTTTTTTTTTTCTAACTTAATTTTTATTAAATCATAACTGTTTACATTTATTGGGGGTATAATGTGATGATTTGATATACAATGTGGAATACTTAAATCAAGCCAATTAACATAAACATCACCTCACTTATTTTTGTGGTAAGACATTTATAATATGCTCTTAGTTGTTTTGAAATGTAACCTTGTGTTGTGTACAATAGGGGAGATCCCATCAAATTCCCTACTGCCACTTGCCCTCCGCTACCCCACATCCCCACTCTTTCTTTCTGGATTATCTTTGTGTTTTATCATTCATATGAATGTGTATCTATATTGGTTTCGTAATAGTATTGAGCACATTGGATACTTTTTTTCCCCATTCTTAAGATACTTTACTGTAAAGAAGAATATGTTCCAGCACCATCCAGGTAAACATAAAAGATGTAAAGTCTCCCTCCTGTTATGGCTATATATTATTCTATAGTACACATACACCACAATTTGTTTAGCCGTCATGGGTTGATGTGCAGTTAGGCTACTTCTGTAATTTGGCTATTGTGGGAAGAAGTATGGCAAATTCTCAAGGAACTAAAAGTTGACTGACATTTAATCTTTCAATATCATTACTAGGTATCTACACAGATGAACAAAAATCATTTTACAACAAAGACATTTGCCCAAATGTTTACTGCAGCCCAGTAAACATTTCCTTGCCCATACGTCTCTCAGATGCCCGGCCAGCCAGCTCAGTCTTCAGAATCAAATGTTGCGATGCATCTCACAGCTTCAGATAGCAGGCGTAAATCAAGCAATTTATTAGAACAAAGAAAGCTCTGAGAAGTCTTTATATAAAAGAATTTTCTTGAATCTGAACCGTAGATAAATAGGAAAAATGGCACTTTCCCGGATAGTCTTAGCCAATTATTTTACTCTTGGTAGTTGCTAATACTGTATTAACTACCAATTATTGATGTCAAGAACCATGTTGTCGCATCAGATTTCATGTTCCAAAAGATATTCCATGTGATGTACACATGACAAAAAAAGCTAAAAAAATTGTCTAATGATATATAGCTTAGTACCAATTAAAAAAAAGGTGATCTCTTCTGCTATGTCACGGTTCAGTGCAGCGCACTGGGAGATGTGGGGGCACACCCAGGGCACACTACTGAGCAATACAGGAGCATGAATCACTGATGCAAGCCACAACTTGAGTGGACCTCGAGAGATTTCAGCTGAGTCAAAAACCAATCCCAAGAGATGACATACTGTGTAATGTCATTTATCTAACATTCTTGAAATGACAAAGTCATAGAAATGGAGAAGAGGTTAAGGGTTGCTAGTAGCGATGGAGGAGGGGTGTAGGGCCAGTGGAAAGAGCTGGATGAGGTCACGGAAGAGCAACGGGAGGTACCTTCATTGGTGATGGAGTTTTTTGGATCTTGACTCTGGTGGTGAATACTTGAGCCTGAACTTGCGATAGAAGTGCATAGAACTCACACATGCACACATGTGCACACATGAACACGCGTACACACATGACTACGAGCAAATAGGGAGATCTGACTAAGATGAGTATTATACTGATGTTAATATCCTGGTTACGATACTGTCCTATAATTTGGCAAGATGGCATTATTGTGGAAAGCCGAGTAGAGATTACTACGGATCTATCTGTCATGTTTCTCATGACTGTGTGTGAATATACAAATATCTCAAAAAAATTAGATACTCATAGCCAGAAGTTGTAGCAAAAGGAACTTGGAAAGGGAGAACCTTCAGTGAGCTTTGGAACCTGTGGCTCTTTCTGGATTTCTACATGGCCAGAGAAGTGAAGTTGTGATGACTTTGACAGATTGTAAAATGTTAGCTGGCCAGCAGGCAGATCAACAGCACTGGAGGTTAACAGGGGCCAGGTGGAAATTGGAGCAAACAGGCCTGGCTGTGGGACCAGAGGTTCTGCCGTGTTCTAAATCAGTGCAAATCCCATGTGAAGAATTTTAGTCACTCTTGTTGAGCCACTCACTTAGCCCACAGTAATTACTGTTAAAAAAATATAGAGAACATCCATGTTGTGTTTTCCAGACAATATGGAATCTTTTTGTGCTTTAAAAATGAAAGTAAAGTGTTAAATGAAAAACTTACTTTATGTGTATCCTTTAGTGTATCTTTCATATAAATTCACAAATTATAAAATATATTTAATTGTAATTCAAATGAGACTTTTATCATGCACAAGTAGTGCACTGCATGCTGGAAATATTACATAAATATATATTTTTAGTCTTAAGAATCCCTGAACTTCCACTGCACATCTCAACGCACTCCAAACAAGGTGATCATCTTAGTTGCTTACCACATCTTGTTTGTATGTGTCTCACTTGACTGGACAACAAGTTCTAGGATTGTGGAACAACCCTTCTCCCTTTGTCTGTGTCTCTCTTCTTCCTTTACCATCACCCTTTTACTACAGGCCTGGATGTCCAGCATAATAACACGTGAATAGTAGATTCTTAATTAATGTTTACTGAATTAATATAAAAGCAAATTAAGGGTGAAAGTCTAGTGATATAACATATATACATTTTCAAATCATATTAAAATTCTAGGGAAGGAGGTTCTGAATAGAGTCTGAAACACAGGGAAAGAATATTTGCATAGTCTTCAGAAAGTTCTTCATCAAGGACTAGAACAGGCTGTATAGATATCCTGGCAGCTCTGAGGTGAAGGTTCCTATTGTCTGGCCAGAACACCCAAAGATACAAATTACATGGCATGTTGTCTTTCATCAGACCTAGCAGTAGTAGCAGCTCGTGTCTAATGGGGACTGAGACATCCATGCTAGATGCACACAATGTCAGTCTTCCATGCGTGTGATCTCATGCATTTCATTTGTATTTCTTGTTTGTTTTTCATTTCTTGGTTTCCATTAACCTTAATTTATTAATAAATTTGTCATTGAAAATCTTCAAGTTGGCTATACATTACTGAGGAAAGAAAATTATTTTTAATTTATTAGCAAACATATTTTAAAACCAGGGCACTTTGTCCACAGATGAACAGAAATATTGTTGTCCAAAGACCACCGCCAAATGAATTTAATAACTTTACAACTGAACTATGAAGCTTATGCATTCTAAACATGCATTTTAAAAAAGAAACATTTTAAGCACAGGGAAAAAAAATATTTAGCTCCATTGGGGAAAAGGAACTACCGTAAATGTAGACCATAAGCAACTGTATGTTGTGTGTAAAGATCTCACATTATGCCCATAACAGCCCTCCCTGTGTTGTCTATTGATGTTGACATTTGGAAGGTGCACCATTCAAACCTTGTAAACACTAAGTAACTGATTGAAAGTCACAGAAAAATACTGGAGATGGGGTTAAATGTGAGGTCTCATAGCAGAGCTCTATTCCTTCTGCAACACGAAGTAGCTATTTTCAGATCGAAATAAAAGAGGAGGAGAGAGAATCAGGCATGAGAAGACCTTGCTTCGTATAATTTAATTTTTAGTTATATAGAGCTTTTTAGTTGTAATTTTCTTTATAACTCCTTTCTAGTTCTCTGTGTGGAATTGTACTAATATATATGTGCAATTTCTTCAGTTTTCCATTTATCTTGTTATATATAGAAGCACCCATGTTATTGACTGTTGAAATAGCTTCTGAACTGAAATCCAGCTCCCCGTGTCAACCTGAGTGCCTGTGAACCTTAACATGACAGGGGAAGTTCATTCTCAGAGTCTCTTAGACTCACTCAACAAACATACGTTTGGTGCTTGCTGTGTGTCAGGACTTGTTCTATGTACTGGGTAGACTAGGAGGAATATGATGCAGTTCCTGCTTCTGACAAACATACAGATGGGTAGAGAAGGCCAGGTATGAAGAGCACATACAGCAATAGAGGAAAAAGTAAAGGCCATTGGTTGTACAAAGAAGGGCAAGCTTGACTGTGCCTGTTGTTTTAAAGCTGTGGGGAAACTAGAGCAGGGGTCACAAAGAAAGTAATGCTTGACCACATTTTGAAGGAATAATGGCCAATGATGAGGCTTTAAGAGGTATTTTGGGGTCAGATTTTAAATCATCTTGTATTCTAGCCAAGACGTTAGACTTTATTCTCTTTGTAAAGAAAACTATTCATGAGCTATTTTTTAAAAAAAAAATCAGGTGAGTAATATGGTGAGATGTAAATTCCAAAATTATTCCTTTGGAACAACATGAAAAAGAGATTTTTAAAACTAGAAAGTAGAATGCCAGTTAAGGAGGCACAGATTTGCTCTAGATGAGAAATATTGAGACCTTCCACTAAGGCAGGATCAGTGGGCAGTGAAAAGGTGGGCAAATTTTATAGATGTTTAAGAAGACTTTTTTGCTGAGAACATGCTAGCATTGAAGAGTCTGTAGTGACTGTTGGTTACATTAACTGGGGGAGAAATTATAGGAAGCTGAGTAGGGTTTAGCTGGAATTAAATGAGTTGGTTCAGGCCAACTGCTGGCCCTGAACACCACCAATTACTACTGAGCTGGCCTGTCGGTGCAGAGCTTTTCATTGCTCTGTGTCATGTAGCCCAGATGTATAAAGAAAAATGTGCAGGGAGATTTTAGAAATGATCAATGATCTAGAGTTGTTGATAGACAAATAAATGAGTTGATTGGAATTTTTAGTAAAAGGAGAACATAAGTGATTCACCAGAGCTAGTTAAAAAAGAAAAAGGGCAGGAAGAAACTGGTAGATTGACAGAAAATGTGCAGCTCAAGAATTTAAAGGTTCCACGATTTAAAAAAAAAAAAAAGATAAAGGAAAGAAGGAGCTGAAAATAGTTGAAAGATTTTACAGGCAGAGCTAATTCTGAGTCATATGGTTTTCGATAGATTAGGGTTATCTGAGTGGGTTGCTGAAATGATTCGGGGTAGATGTTTTATAGAAAGGAGATAAAAAAGACTGAGAAGCTAGGAAATTGCATAAGTTATCTTGATGCATTGCAATCGCTCAATTATTACTACGTGAGTTAGTGGAGAGGTGTATTGTAAGCCAGGAGCTAATTTTTTCCATGAATGTAGAGTGACCTAACGGTCAGTAGAAGACATGATTAAAGGGAAGTAGTGGGTGATATAGTAAAGTTATCTTGTTCTCAGGGAAGAAGGAGTTGCTTTCCAGAATACCACGGGGGTTCAAATGTTTTGATTACATGAATTGTTCATACAGTGTGAGTCAAAATTGTAGGAGCTCCCCATCCCTGCGTGGTGTGCAGTGTGCCCACTCAGCAGGAATTCACCCTCCTGCCCTCCCGCCCCTCACACCTGCTCACTCTCTGTTGATCTGTTTCAATTTATGAGTGAGTACATGTGGTGTTTGTTTTTCTATTCCTTGGAAACATGACTTAGAATGATCTCCATTTCTATACATGTTGATACAAAATTCATGAGTTCTCCATTGTTTTTAGGGTTGAGTAGCACTGCGTGGTAGACATATACCACATTTTATTAGTTTGCACATATATTGATGGGCATGGGGGAGCTTCATCTTTGTGATTGCCAATCGTGTGGCAGTAAACATGAAAGTACATGTGTTTTTTTGGTAAAAGTGACTTTCCCCTCTTTGAGTCAGTATCCAATAGTGGGCTTGCTGGATCAAATGCCAGGTCTACTTACTAGTTTGCAGTCCCACCAACAGTGTGTAGTTTCCTTTCTCTCTGCATCCACACCAGCATCTGTTGTTTTGGGACTTTTTATTAAGAGCCATCCTCACTGGTGTCGGTGATACTCATTGTGGTTTTGATTAGCATTTCCATGATCATTAGAGACACTGAAGATTTTTGCACATTAATTGTCCATTAGACTATCTTCTTTTCAAAAGCTCCTGTTCATACCTTTTGCTCACTTTTTGATTTTTTTTTTTGAGATTTGCTTGAGTTTTTAATAGATTCTTGCTATCAGAGCCCTTTATTAGATGCATAGCATGCAAATCTTTTTTGCATTCTGTAGGTCCTCTACTTGCTTTTAAAAATTGTTTCCTTATCTGTACCAAAGCTTTTTATTTATTCATGTTCCATGTGATCATTTTTGTTGTTGTTGTGATTGCCTTTAGGGTCTTGTTCATAAATTCCTTGTGTAGGCCAATTGCTATAAGAGTTTTTCTAACTTCTTCATCTAGAATTCTTAGAATTTCATGCCTTAGTTTTAAGTCTGTTATCCGTCATGAATTAATTTTTGTGAGTGATAAGAGGTAGGTGGATCTTGTTTGAGTCTTCTAAATGTGGCTATCCACTTTTCCCAGCATCATTTATTGAACAGGCATTATTTTCTCTAGTGTGTGTTATTGTCTGTTTGATCAAATATCAGATAGTGATATGAGGTTGGTTTTGTATCTGGGTATACCAGAACCATACAGTTTTAGTTACCAGAGCCTTATGGTATAGCTTAAAATCTGATAGTGATGCTTCCTGATTAGTTTTTTTTTTTGCTTAACATTACTTTAGATATTTGGGCTCTTTTCTGTTTCCACACAAAGCATAGAATTAATTTTTCTAGGACTGCAAAAAATGTTGCTGATATGTTAATGGGAATTGCATTGGATCATTTGGTGCAGTATAGACATTTTAACAACATCGATTCTGCCAACACAGGAGCATGATATATTTTTCCATTTGTTTACATCCTCTGTGATTTCCTTCTTCAGTTACTCATAGTTCTCCCTAAAGTGGTCTTTTATCTCCTCTGTTAAACATACTCCTAGGTATTTTATTTTCTTTGTTGCTACTGTGAAAGAAATTGCATCTTTGATTTAATTCTCAGCTTGACTGTTGTTTTCATGTAGGAATGCTACTGATTTGTGTTTACATTGATTTTGTAGCCTGACATACTGCTGAATTTATTTAGCAACTCCAAGAGTCTCTTGGAATAATCTTTGAAGTATTTTTAGATAGAAGATCATATGGTCAGCAAAGAGTAATGATTTGACCCTGTCTGTCCCCATTAGGATACCCTTGATTTCCTTCTCTTATCTGATTTGCTAGCTAGGACTTTCAGCTATGTTGAAAAGAAGAGATGATACTGGGAAAACTTGCCTAGTTCCAGATCTAAGTAGGAATGTGTCAGATTTTCCCACGTTCAGTACAATGTCGGCTTTTAATTTGTCATATATGGCCTTTATAATTTTGAGATTGCTCCATCAGTACCTATTTTGTTAAGAGTTCTTTTGATAGGCTTGGCACCTGTGGCTCAAGCCGCTAAGGCACCAGCCACCTACACCTAAGGTGGCAGGTTCGAATCCCCAGCCCAGGCCTGCCAAACAACAATGATGGCTGCAACCAAAAAAAAAATGGCCAGGCGTGGCGGGCGCCTGTAGTCCCAGCTACTTGGGAGGCTGAGGCAGGAGACTCACTTGAGCCCAGGAGTTGGAGGTTGCTGTGAGTGTGATGCACTCTACCCAGAGGGATAGCTTGAGGCTCCGTCTCAAAAAAAAAAGAGTTCTTTTGATAACAGGCTGCTGAATTTGGTCAAATGATTTCTCTGTGACTGTTGAGATGATTGTATCATCTTTGTTTTCCTTTTGTTTATGTGCTGATTTACATTTATAGAAATTTGCATATGTTGAACCAACCTTGCATCCCTGGGATGAAGCACACTTGGTCATGGTGGATTATTTGTTTGATGTGTTGTTGTATTTGGCTTGCTAGAATTTTATTGAGAATTTTCACTTGGATATTCACTAAGAATATTGGCCTATAGTTTTCCTTTGTGTGTGTGTGTCCTTCCCTGGTTTTTGCGTCCAGGTGATACTGTCTTCATAGAATGAGTGGGGAAGAGTTCTTTCTTCTTTGTTCTTGATGTTATGATATAATTTCTGTAGTACAGATCAGTTCCTCTTTGTAGGTCTGGTGAATTTTGGCTGTGAAGCCATCTATTCTGGGACTTTCTTTGTGGGAAGGTATTTTATGACAGCTTCACTTGTGTTACTTGATATTGGTCTGTGTAGGAGTTCTACTTCTTCCCAGTTGTGTCTAGGCATGTTGTGTATTCATTTCCTCACAATTTTCTAGTTTATGTACATTGAGGTTTTTTTTATAGTATTCAAAGATGATGTTATTATCTCCTTTTTCATTTCTGATTCAGTTTATTCGGGTCCTTTCCTTTGGTTAATGTAGCAAGAGGTCTGTCAATTCTCTTTATCTTCTCAAAGAAACTGCTTTTTGTTTCATTAATATTCTGTATAATTCTTTTGTTATCAATTTCTGCTATGATCTAGCTATTTCTTTTCTTCTGATAGATTTGGGAATTGGTTTGCCCTTCCTTTTCCTCTCAGAACTGCTTTTGCTTAATCCCCCAGATTTTGATAACTTATGTTCCCTTTACTATTAAGTTCAAAGAATCTTATGGTTTCTATCTTCATTTCCCCCTTAACTGAATAATCATTCAGCAGCAAGTTATTTAATTCCCATAACTTTGTTTAGAAGTATTTCTGTTGGAGTTGATTTCTAATTTTATTCCACTGTATTCTAAGAAAATATATGTTATAATTTCTATTTTTTGAATTTGTTGAGATATGTTTTGTGACTAATATGTGATCAGTCTTAGAGAATGTTCTGTGTGCTGATGAGAAGAATTTATATCCAGTAGTTTTGGGATAGAATCTTCTGTAAGTATCTTCTAGGCCATTGCTCTAGAGTCTCATTGAAGTCCTGTGATTATTTATTTTCTGCTTGGAGGATCTGTCTACCTCTGTCAATGGGGTGTTGAAGTCCCTATTGCAGTGTTGCTATTTATCACTTTGTTTAGATCTAATAGAGTTTGCTTTATAAATCTGAGTGCACCTGTCTTAGGTGCATAAATATTTATAATTATTATGTCTTTATGTTAAATTGCTCCCTGTAATGACCATCTTTGTCTTTTACTTTTGTAACAATTACATTGTTAACCATGAAATAAGAAGCCAGAAAATACTTGTGGTAGTACCTGCACCCAATTTTAGTAATTGCTGCACTGTGATGACTGACTATGTGTGCACCGTGTGGCCATCAGTGAATGAGACATAGAAACCTGCTCTGTCAACCTGCTAAATCATATGGCATGTGTTATGGAAGAGGTGCTGCAGAGAGTGCATGCTATGTGAATAATCATCATTATTGGGAAAAGAAATCAAAGAATGTTTTACCAAAGAGGAGATGTTCAACCAATAATTGAAAGTTGTTTCATATTTTGGCTAAAACAAACCAAAAAATAGAGGAAAAAGTATATTTTAAGGCCGGAGTGAAAGGAAATGAGGATGGGAAGATTTTATCCTATCTGGAAGTGAGGTGTTTGAAGTTTATTGTTTTGTTTTGTTTTCTTAGTAGGGTAGTGGTGAAGACAAATGAGTGGGAGGTATTTAATGAGAAGTCCTGGAGAATTCAATAGGCGATGCTGAGCGTTGTGATAATTTATGTTACCATACCCCAAGTTTCCTAGGAATTTTACTTGTATACTATTTCTTGATAAAGAAATTTGTGTAAAGGTGATTTGGTGTTAATTTGAAAAAAAGAGATGCCATCTTGCAGGTGATCAGAACTACACTGTAGGTTTTTTAAATTGTCACTATCATAGTTCTCCAAAATCCTCAAATAAAAACAGACATTAGAAAGTCAAAATGCAACTTTAGGATTTATTTTATAGTCAGTCACCAATTCTTAAAACAATATTCTTTTGGTTATGAAAGTGGTGATTTTTAAAAAATTCTAAACAACTAAATTCCATTTAAATTTTAATTCTGTGAATGTCAAGGGGTAAGATGGCTCTAGATGGATCATGTTTGCTCTGTAACACTATTAAAGGACAATGCTGAGATTCTGGCCCACAATGAAGTATATTGATGGAAAGTGGTTGAAGGGGAGGAAGTTTGTTGAAAATCAAGTTGGACCTATGTCAGTAATGGACATGTATGGAATCTGATGTATCTTAGGGAGCTGGATGAAATATTTATTTGTCTCAGTTCTGGGTTCGTGATATTCTTTTACATAGTACGTGGACAAGAACTGAAGCAAGTGTACTTTTTCTAGCTCCCTCTTAAGAAATATAATGCCTTAGAATTGGAATTTAAGACTTGGGAAACTAGGTCAAATTTTTTTTCCACTTCAGACTCTCTATATATGTATATGCATGAGTATATATATATATGTATATATATATAATATGTAAAAGAACTAGAACAATTAATCTTAAAGCTTTTCCATTTGCTTTGTGCTGAGGCTGTATTTTAATATTTTTGTCCAAAAGCAGCTTTACCTTCATAATTTTATTTGCAATATGGACTATCAAATGCATGATGATGGGCTTGACTGCTAACTTTGTATATGTTGAATCTATTTGCTCTTCAAAATATATCCAATATTTTCTGTCCTTTGAGATGAGATAAACAGAAGTTGTTTTATATGAGGAGTACTTTTTTTTTAATATGGTAAAGACATAGGAACAAGAAATGTTTGTTCTAAGTCAAGGTAACAAAATGGCTTTATGGTCAGTATCTGGATATGAAAGAGGAATAGAATAAGATTGATGTTTCGATGGATTATAATTGACTCTTAGCTGTTGTCACTTTTCTAAAGGCAAGGATGAATTTGCACTGATGCTTCCTTGCTGTCATTCTAAATAACATATTTCTGTGGATCAAGCTGTTATCAGTAATTGTAGGTAGGTATTTTTGTGACAGTCAGTGCTCTGGAGCCGGTGATGAATCCATCCTTGGCCTCTGCAACCCTGCCTGGCTGGCGTGCTGGAGTGTGCATTCCTGCACTCCCTGCCTCTCAGGGAGGGATCTGCCACCCTTTGGATGCTGTTCTCCTGGGGAACTCTTGAGTGAGAAGCTTAGGCTCTGACTGAGCACCTGGGTTCTACTCGTGCAGCGGTACCTACTGACCACGAGCGCCCCTAGCAGGTCACGCGGGCTCTGTGCACCGTGTTCTTGCGCTGCCGATGGGAATGTCGACGCAGTGACCTGCCTTACAGGGACAGGTCAGCTTGTGTGAGCAGATGTGTGATTGTCCTCGGTATAGCGCTAATAAACGCTCAATAATTGCTTGGCATCATATTTATTTTGATTTTTTTAATTCGCTATCCTTCTCAACTTTATTTCAGAAACATTTGAATATAATGTCTGTGAAGGAGTCTGAGATTCGTGAAATTAACTTACTAAGAATTGACAGACGGTATAAGCCCTATTTAGTAGGAAAGTGGGCTGAGAAGTCTGTTAGACCTGATGTGAACCTGACTACGCCATCTACTAGTGTTGTTCTGTGGGCAATTTGTTTAAGCGTCTTTTGATGTAGAATGCTTCTGACTCGTTTTCAAAATGGTGAGAATAATAGCAGTACCCACCTCATAAGTTTTTGAAAGAGAGATGGGAAAGTGCATATGTGCCATTCACATAGTGGCCGAGTTCAAGATACGATCACTCTGGTTGTTATCATTTTCTTTCTAGATTCGAGATATATATTTGAAAGTCATCAATAAATAAATAGTATTCAGAGCTGCATGAGACTGGATGATATTCAACTGAGGAGTGATTATAAAAATATTGGTACACTCTCGAGGCTGTTGTTTTGGGTGTGTGTGGTGTGTGTGCATGGGTGTGCGAATGCACGTAGTCTGGGGGCATTACTAAGAGTTTTATACTTAATATGTGCCAGATGATGTGCTAAGAACTTTATATCCCTTAACTCATTTAATTTTCTAAGAAATAGATGAGGGTATTTTTTCCATATTTAAAAGTTCATATTAGTCTAATGTCAGAATTAATAAGGGATTGAGCTAAAGTTTGAACCCAGAACCCAGTGTCTTAACCCACATACTTTATCTTATATTATCTATTAAAAATATATATATATACTGCCCACTGACCATTCTAACACTCCTTATAAGGCTGTATTTGTGTTGAATGGAAGAGTCACTATCATGATTAACATTTGACACTGACAAGTTCAGAATCATTGTCAAACAAGGTATTGTGCAAGGCCCAATCTAATAAGTAGTGTTGGAGGGCATTTAACTCTTATTATTATTAATACTGTTTTTTAATTTTTTTCTTATGTGTATACAATATTTTTTATTTCAGTTTAAGATGAGGGTACAGATGATTAGGATACATTGTTTGCATTTGTTAGGTAACATCCAAGTTGTAGTTGAGCCCTTCACCCAGGGAGTGTGCTGTGTATGCCTTAATTATGCCTGTTACGTGATAGCTTATCAATCCCCCTCCATCCTTCCCGCTTTCCCCTCCCTCCTGCCCTCTGTCCCCCACTTGAGTTTAGTTCAGATTTTTACTGAGAATGTTATCCAAATCCATCCATCTTTTTTATGGCTGAATAGTACTTCAGGATATATATATACCTCAGTTCATTAATCCACTCATGGGTTGATGGGAACTGGGTACATTCCACATCTTGACAATTATGAATTGAGCTGTGATAAAGCTCAATGATGGTTCCCTTTATGAAGTTGTCTCTGCCCACCTGTAATAACAATAGCCATTACTACATAAGCTGTGATTTTCCATATCTGTGAATTTAAGTCTTTTAAATTGTTGCCTGAGTATATGCCAGAAAGTAGTGGGTGTTGAAACCTGGGGTTACAACAAATGTAGATATCTCATTAGTTGAAGAACACCACCAAAGCTATTATAATTTAAGGAGTTTTCTCTAGCATGAGAGAATATTTAGAATATTTTTATTAAATTGTCATTCTACCTAAGTTGTTGGTTTTACAACTGTTGACAGAGATTAAAACCGTGCTTTTCGTTACAGAGCATTCTGTGTACAGCATGCATTTTTGTGGTTAGTTTTACCAAAATAAATTTAAACATTGCTTCTTTCCATTTAGTATTAATATGTAGCTGGCATGTGTTTATAAATGATATGTAAGGAGCTATTTTTGGCTTTGTATAAAATACAGAGAACTTACTTGATTTGCTTTTCTTTCATTTTTATCCTCTTGTGTTCTCAAGTGTAGGAACCATCTTTTCTCCATATTTCGGGTGCATCTTCCCTTCCCCTGCCCTGCCCCTGTGACTGGAATACCGCTTGAGGGGCTGTGTTTGAAAACACTGCCTGTGGTGAGGGCTGGTATTATATTTCTGGGAAATAGAGTTGAAATTTCCCCAGATCCCACTAAGCTTCTCTAGCTTGTCACTATTAAGAATGTGGAATTGACTCCAAATAGGAGGATTTCCAAGTGACAGAAAAATCACTGTTGCTGAGATGTGAAAATTAGGGAAAGGCTGGATGTGATAACATGGAGGAAGCAGCTTCACTATGATTTTCCTGCCCTCTTTCTCTCACTTCCTATTTTCATGGTAATCAAAAAACATTATCATTTGATTTCCAATTACTGTGAGCAGATAATTTTCTCTCACTGAATTTCAGATCTCGTCCACACAATTAAGGCCCAAGTAATTTACCTCACTTTGTTGACAGGGTCAAAGAGGATAGTGTATCTAGAGTGGCGGTTCTCAACCTGTGGGTCGCGACCCCTTTGGGGATCAGACAGCCCTTTCACAGGGGTCACGTAAGACCATCCTGTATATCAGATTTTTACCTAACAATTCAGAACACTAGCAAAATTACAGTTACTAAGTAGCGATGGATATAATTTTATGGTTGGGGGTGACCACAACATGAGGACCTGAATTAAAGTGTCGCGGCATTGGGAAGGTTGAGAACCACTGCTTTAGAGGCTCAGGGAAACGGTGAGATTGAGAACAGCATACCAGTATGACGCTCTGTGCCTCTGTGCTTTCGTGTGGAATTGTCATTTCAGCCCTAAGCTTTGCAGGTTATCATTTTGCATATGAAGAAACAAAAGGTGAGGGTTTGATTTTAGCCCAGATGCAGCTGGTTCCAAAGCTAGTGGGTTTTATTTTTTTTTAATCACAATATACAAATATAAGGTATTGTTATTATTATTTAATTATATATAACAAGTGTCCCTTATTTACTATACTGAAATTCAAATGTGCTAAAACAGAACATAACTCTGAGTGATTATCAACTTTTCAAAAGAATTCTTTGCTTTTCAGAAGGATTCTTTGCTTTTGAAGATACAATAATGTCTTTTTAAATAGAGCAATTTTCTTTTAGTGAAATTAGGATACAAATCGATTTTTAAAGACCTCACTTTTACACAGCTTTCTAGGTACATGTGTGTGCTAGTCTGTTATGCATTGCTCTAAAGTAAATATTCGAGGCTGAGTACTTTACAAAGAGGTTTATGTGGCTCACGGTTCTGCAGATGGTACAAGGATGGTATCAGCATCTGTCTTGGGTGAGGGCTTCAGGGAGCTTCCCATCAAGGCAGAAGGTGAAGGCAAAGCAGGTGTGTCCCAGGGTGAGAAAAGGAGCAAGAGAAGGAGGAAATGGGGCCAGGCTCTTTCGACAAACAGCTATTGCATGAACTGAAAAAGGGAGAACTTACTTATCATCAGGGGGAGGCCACTGCGTCATTCACGAGGGATCTGCTCCTGGGACCCACATGCCTCCCAATCTGCCCTACCTGTGACACCAGGGATCAGATTTCAATGTGGGATTTGGAGATGCCAAACATCCAAACCACGTCAGTGTGTTCTGAACAGACTGGAGTGCTCTTGCAGTGTCTGGACACTTGAGTTTAAAGCACATTTGGCAAAGACAGACGTGCCGGTGAGATGCCAGGACTCACGTAGTGTGCTTTCCAAGTCTGCACAATAGGTAAGTCTGAGGTGGGCCTGGATAATATGTTTATTGCTCTAATTTACTTCCAGTCCATTACTTTTCCACACATTTGGGGTTTTAAAGAACTAGACCAGAGGAAACTATGCCTGTGGAACTCAAAGAATTCAAAATTGAAACATGGTGAAGTGTTCCCACTAGACCCTTGAGCTCATGTGATGGGCAGTTTAAAGCATATTGGAAATATAAGTCACAGAAACAGGTTATTGTTCCAATTTACATGAAGTGAATGTATTTGAAATTTGAAAGTTGTACCTTATTTGAATTGAGTGTATATTCCCCTCAGTTTAGTATTTTCTTGGCCATAGCAGTTAAAATCGTAAATAGGCTATTTTAGAAACCAATGAGTAGACAACAGAATGTTATTCTAAAAGCCTTTAAAGGTAAATAATCCTTGCCCTATATCTGACAATTCAGAAGTGATTGTTTTTAATAAAGTTCTTTGCCATTGTGAAAAAGATATTATTTCACGTTGAAAGAATTTAATTTGTGCTACCATTTTAATTCTACATGCCCCAGTATGGCATCAGATGATTCTTACCATAACGTTAGCCCTTATTATTAGGCCATTTAATAGCCTTTCTCTTTAGCAATGGAATTACATTTAATAACGCATGGTTTGTGTTGCATTAAAGATAATTACAAGAAACCTAGTAGCTGCTCTAGTTAAAAGTAAATTTAAACAAGTTGCTCCCAATATTACAATAGACATCAAATGAAGCTTATTGGTAATTGTGTGTACTAATTATGAGACAAATCATTAAGAGCCTTGAAGAGAAGAAGAAGAACAGATTTGAATCAATTTTTATGCACAGCTAAGATACATTCCCAGGTTTTATGAGCTATGAGGTTTGAAGGTATTCATATCTTATGAAAATTAAATGCTAAATCTCTTTTAAATGCATCAATAATTTGAAGTATTCTAAATGTTATTATAAATGCTTACCCAATTCCTACTTAACAATGTTGCTGGATACTTTTTGAGGCCTTACATTAATAGTTAATCACTATTGCCCCTCGACCCCTGCATGGAACAAGGGCTGCCACAAAGTCTTCAAAGGAAGACTTTGGAAAAAGCCTTTCCTCTTCCAAGGAAAAGAGAATGTTAGAGCCTCATCATCAGAGACAGGCTAGAAATCAGTGATTCAAGATGGTGCACTCTAACACACCAGCGCAGGAAGATAGCTGTGTCAGGTAAGGACTCAAACCAGAAAATGTGGTAAATCAGCCTATGAGTACCAAGATCCTGTGGGACTCAGAAGCCAGGGCCGGACTTTGTGTACATGCTATGTCAAAACGGTCAATGCATGAGTGGACAGATGATTTATTATTCTTCCACCTTGGAATCTGTCATAGTATCCCTCTCATTTAGAGGCAAGAATCAGAGCCTGAATCTGTGAGAGGAGTGGAAGATGGAGCAGGTAGACACCATCAAGCCACTAGAAGAGTAAGGCTAGCGGGAGAAGAGTCAGGGCCAATTCTGACCATCGCTGAACACACTCGCAAGGCAGCTGGCAACTAGCGTGTTATTTCCAAAATTTAAAAAAAAAAACTTTTTATAAGGAAATACACTGGGCTAAAACCTAAGGCAGGAACTTGTTCTTTTGTTCACAGTACACAATTGATTTTTCATAGTATAACTTTGGAGCAATACTGAAATAACTGTGGAAATGGAGGAATTTTAACTTAGTTTTTTAGTTGCCAAATTCAGAGTTCTTTTGACATGGTATTGAGATAAAAAAAAAATGAACACAGTGTATTTCACTAAAAAAAAAGAATAACCCCTACTGTTGAATAAGTGAGAGTTCCTTTTATTTCCTCCCTTTTTTCATTTTCAAAAAGGGATTTTAACTTTATTTTACTACAGTTCTGCCTAATTCACCATTATTGTATCAAAATCTCATGGGAAGACAATGAGGGGCATGACATATCCTGGTGATCTAATCAAACTGTGCTCCCTGGGCAATTTAGGGGTAATTAATTTTATTACAATTGCTATGATCATGTGCTATTGCTTACCCGTGCTGCTGCTAGACATATTTATAGGAAAGATCATCCGATTGCTCTGATGTCCTGCATGTAAGCAGACATGAAGTCCACAGGAACACTGAGCAGCGGGAGTGGTTAGTCATGTGTGTGGGTAGTCGTGTGCATGGTTGGTCGTGTGCATGGTTGGTTGTGTGTGTGGTTGGTCGTGTGTGGTCGGTCATGTGTGTGGTCATTTGTGTGCGTGGTTGGTCGTGTGTGTGTGATTTGGTCATGTGTGGTTGGTAATGTGCATGGTTGGTCATGTGTATGGTTGGTTGTGTGTGTGGTGGACCGTGTGCATGGTCAGTTGTGTGTGGGGTTGGCCATGTGTGTGGTTGGTCATGTGTATGGTTGGCAGTGTATGTGGTGGTTGTGTGTGTGGTTGGCTGTGTGCGTGGTTAGTCATGTGTGTGGTTGGCTGTGTGCCTGATTGGTCATGTGTGTGATTGGTTGTCTGTGGTTAGTCATGTGCATGGTTGGTTGCCATTGAGAATAATATATTACTTCATTGAAAGAATTTAATTTCTTGGTTGTGTGTGTGGTGGACCGTGTGCATGGTCAGTTGTGTGTGGGGTTGGCCATGTGCGTGGTTAGTCGTGTGTGTGGTTGGTGGTATGTGTGGTTGGTCATGTGTGTGGTTGGCAGTGTGTGTGGTGGTTTTGTGCGTGGTTGGTGATGTGTGTGGTTGTTCATGTATGTGGTGGTTGAGTGTGTGGTTGGCCATGTGTGTGGTTGGTTGTGTGCCTGATTGGTCATGTGTATGATTGGTCGTGCACGGTTGGTCAGGTGCATGATTGGTCATGTGTGTGATTAGTCGTGTGTGGTTGGTCATGTGCATGCCTGGTCATATGTGTGATTGGATGTGGGGTTGACCATGTGCATGATCAGTTGTGTGTGTGGTTGGCCATGTGAATGATTGGTCATGTGTGTGGTTGGTGGTACGTGTAGTTCATCATATGTGTGGTTGGTGGTATGTGTGGTGGTTGTGTGTGGGGTTGGCAGTGTGTGTGGTTGGTTGTGTGCATGGTGGTATGTGTGGGGTTGGCTGTGTGTGTGTGGTCATGTGTGGGGTTGGCAGTGTGTATGGTTGGTTGTGTGCATGGTGGTGTATGTGTGGTTGGCCATGTGTGTGTGGTTGGTTGTGTATGTGGTGGTCATGTATGTGGTCAGTTGTGTGTGTGGTGGTGTGTGTGGTTAGTCGACCCTGTGTTCCATCATGTATGTGTAGGTGAGTGGCAACTGTAGGTGGGGAGTGGGCAGCCTGGGAGCAGGGGTTGTCTGCGCATGTCGGGCTCTCCTGTGGTTGTAGAGGAATTGCAAATAGAATCTGCTGCCAGGTATGTGCTTCAGATTTTGGACTTAACTATAGCTTGGGCATAACCACAAACCCAGTAAGGCCTTTGTATAAAATCTTTTGTAATTCACTTTTCACTAAAAATGAAGCTGAAAGATATTATCTACCCACACCTGAGATTTTTAAATATAGTTTTTAAATGCTCTAGGCTTTATGATGTAAATGTGCTGTGTGGATTCACTAGAAAACAGATGAAACAGTGCTTACGCCTATACATGGAGCCTCTAAGATGGACGGGTTGACCTGTGGGCTGAGGTGAGGATGCTGTGCCAGGGCCTTGGACAGGCAGAACCAGGAGCAACTCTGCCCTCAGGCACTGGATTTTCCTATATGGTAACTGAGTCTTGATAAAGTTCTGATAAATAAAAATGTTCCTGACTTTATAAAAATAGTTGTATTTTGAAACAATCTATATTTATATTAAAGAATGATGGAAATAAAATGTTTAAATATTGACGTGTAAAAAGAAGTTAGGTTATGAGCTGAGGCAACTCCACATCGTTCTTTTACATGCACACACACATATTATATATATAGTTTATACTATGTTTTCTCAGAAAGTTATTTGAAAATTGTGTTAGGTATAAGACAATACTTGCAGAATTGTTCTTTGCATTCTGAACAGCCAGTGAGTAGAGTTGTATAATTCATTAAAGAGTATCGCCAATTAGAAAGCAGACAAAAAGATCATTTGGGGACACAGCCACTTCAGGCAACAGCTGTTGCTATATATTACTGAACCAAGTTTTTAAATATCAATTAAATTCAAAAAATATTGATGTTCCTAGGAAGGTCAAAAATCAAGTGGAATGGTAGACAGGGAAACATAATGGGACTTCATGACTGGGCAGCAGACAGGGACTAAAAATGTCATTTGTGTCTCTTTTTCAATCATGGCAATACACCAAAATAAAAGGATTATAGCTATTTAAGGAGCCCTCTAACTGTTTTAGGCATTAAGATAAAGCTGTTTGTTGACCACAGACATGTTTCCGACACTGTGCTGTTAAAGACAGTGTAAGTAAATGCCATGGTCTACCTCTTTCTTACACCTACTGACACGTAGAAAAACTAATCTTGCCTTCCTCTGTTGGTTAAAAATTAGTGACCAATTTTTTTTTCAAGTGTAGGTGAAGTAGGATAAAACAAACCTTCCTTACAGTCAGCATTCTGTTCCTAACACAAAGAAATGATAAATGCTTGAGGTGATGAATACTCCAATTACCCCTATTTGATTAATGCAGATTGTATGTCTGTATTGAAACATCCCATGTACCCTATAAATATCTACAACTAGCTAGTATATACCCATAATAATTAAAAACACAAAATTTTAGAAGTTAAAAAATAAATAAGAAAACTAAAATCCCCTATTGCAACAACAAAAGCAAACCTCATGGACAAAATTGCTAACCCATAAATCCTCTCCTGCTGCCCTCTCACCCCCAAAGCAGTGCCACACAGCCTGGAAGGAAGTGACATTTGGCACTGTGTAAAACAGTGGGTTTTCCGTTTCCCCATCATGTTGTCACGCTTGGTCTCTGCACCTTCCATTTGGGTGTGCTGATTATTTCCCCCTGACATCTGCAGCTAATATGATTCCTGTCCTACTCTGATAGAAGCTGATCTGCTCTGGCAGGCTGTCTTGGCCACATTTGGCTCTGTGACTGTCAGACCCTAGCTGCCCTGAGTCCCTTGCAGCCTGGGTTTTGGGTGCCTGTGGATTCTCTGGTGGCTGTTCCAAAGCCCTGCTTGTTCTCAACTCGACGTTCTGGCCATATGCATCTGTGTGTGCAGTGTGGCACACCAAACCCAAGGTCCTCCGAGACTGAGCTGGAACCCAGGGTTATATGTGTTACCTTGAAAGGAAGCTTCCTCCACTAGTTATGGAGACTGGGCTAATGGGGGAGCCAGCCCCAGTCTGCCAGCAAGGCCATGCTCACTTCCCAGTGCCTCTCCCTGTCTCTGGGACAAGTCTAGGAACTCAGTTCACCCCACTGGGGCAGCTCTTCAGCTTTCCTGCCCTCCTCCCACATCCTCTGTGGACAGAGAGAGGAAGTGGCCTGGGACCCTGTAGCCTTTTTGGGTCTATGTTAAGTCTGACCTTTGTTACCTTAAAGGAAGAGCCAAAGGAATTTAGACAAGTCTCCCATGATAATGGCCTGTTTTACAAGGCTCATGTGTGCTGCAAAATCATATGTTGAATATCAAAAGCTGCATTTATCTTCATGTTTTTCTTTTTGCATTTCATCTATAAAAAATCCTAATCCTCACATTCTACCTCGCCACATTCAGTTAGGTACCTTGAGTGAACTACAGAAAAAAATTTTATTCTCAAAAATGCAAACTAGAAAAGCACTTTAATTGTTTGTAAAACATATCTCCGATGAATTGGCATTGGCGCCGCAGAGGTAGAGAGCAGACATGCCCTCTCACTCCCACAGAGCCTTGCACTGTCCATGGAGAAGGGGATAGAATCAGTAAATACAAATAAAATTAATGAGGAGTAGAGTTAGGAAAGAAGGAAACAGAATGTTAATACAGTGAATATTGGGAGCTTTAAAGAAAATAAGTGGTTCTAGACTTTTGTTTATATTCAAAGAAACAGATTTCCACATATTAATCATTTATTAATAGTTACTGCAGTCAAGAGTGGTGGCAGGGCTCCAGAATCCTTATTGAGTGAACCCATTTCACAGGTGACAAAGAAATAAAATGAAATAATGGTGCTGGCATGGGGCGTGTATTAAACATTATGTTGACGGTAGTTGCTGGGTCTCTGCCCTAACTGAACCAGCCCATCTCTGCACCCATCACGGCTCAGGAGTTCCACACCCTATTGCTTTTTCTGTCTTTCATTCCTAGAATGCCAGCTTCTCTCACTTCTAGTCATTGTATTTTAATTCCTGCTCAGATACATTCTTATTTATGATTGCAACTCTGATTATCACATCAAGAAATAAGCTCTCAACTCATAGAATTAGCTTAGGTGACATTTTTCACATAATGCCTGAATTATCTGTTTCATTTCTCACTGAGTTGAAAGCTTTTTGTGGTCCAAATAATATGTACTGTAAATTTATATAGTGCTGTCCTCACAGTTGTCAGTAGAAATTGGGTGAATGAATACATGTATGTACGGAAAGTCCATGGTTCAAGAGGTTCAAGATTTCCTAGCCTTCCTGGTACATAAACAGTGCGGGGCCCTCACAGTCTAACTGTTTATGAAGGGCATGCTTTCTGCTTCGGTTCACCGCAATATTGAAAGCGCATGAGAAGAAAAGCACGATGAAGCGTAGATTTTTTAAAAGTATATAAAAAAGAACAAGAAACAAGATACTTGACTAATTATAGTTTGCGTATGGGAAGATCAGAGCCAAGTGTGGTTAGTGAAGGGAGCCAAAGGCAGAGGGACTGAAATGGATTTTGGCTTCGGGCTGTGGCGCCCCAGGGAAGGTGCCTCGGGGGACGCCGTGAGAGTCCCCAGGGGTGTGGAGGGTGAACCCCGGTGCTGCCAGAGCTCGTCCCGAGGTTCCACCCGACTGAAGTGCTAGCTGGGAAGCTGGGATGCAGAGGGAGCCTCGGCGCCTGTGATCAGTGGAGTCCTAATTATAGTCAAGGGATAATTGGGAGTCGTCGCTGGCTTCTCGGAAGGGGAACTTGAAATAACATTCGGGGACTATTCCTTCTCCTGTCCCCTGCTCAGCTGTTTTCCCATCTGGAAGATTTCTTTTCCTCTCCTCTCAGTCTCTCTTTACCCAGTTTCTTCAAGGCCCAATTCACATCCCTCCATCTTGGAAGGAGATGATTCTGATGACTCCAGCCGCGGTGTCACATTCATATTCTCTGTCTGACCCCCATCTCCTTTTTGTCTCTTTCCATGCACTCTGCATTTATTACTTAACCTACAAAATTACTACCTTTCTTAACTTTCTCTTTTGAATTTATAATTGACTCTTCAAACGTTTTTGTCATTGTTGTTTTGAAACAGGGTCTCACTCTGTCACCCAGGGCCGTCGTGTCACCCCTCACAGCAACCTCAAACTCTCGGGCTCAAGTGATTCTCTTGCTTCAGCCACCTAAGCAGCTGGGACTACAGGCACCCACCACAACGCCTCGCTATTTTTGTTGTTGTTGTTGCTGCTGCAGTTGTCATTGTTGTTTAGCAGGCCCGGGCTGGGTTCAAATCCGCCAACCTTGGTGCATGTGGCCAGCACCATAACCACTGTGCTACAGGCACCGAGCCAAGAAATTCTCATTTGATATTCGTATTTTGTTAAGCCCACTAGTATTTGAAGAAGGAAATTGTTCTGCTTGTAGATGTCATGATGTCACTTATCTACGAACTGTCTTTTCAGATACAAAAGCTATAAACCTCGTTTGGCAATTCTCACTTCTGAATGAATGGCAGAAGTCCAATTTTACTCAATTAGTAAAAGTTAATGATCTAGTCACATTTATGGTGTGAGTCACATTTGTGGTGTGAGGATCGGCCGTTGTGTCTCTGTACCTCCTAAATGCTATGTGACCATGGCATAATACAGGAAGTGATGAGTCATGAAAATATAAAATACTATGTAAATAGAAATACGACTTTTTCAAGTATATATCTCTGCAGAACAGAGGTAAGATTGGATTTATCAAATCTCTGCAGTGGGAGTTGGCAATCCTTGGCAGCACACTACTTCAGCATTCGTATTGAGTGTCTCAGAAATGTGTTTGATAGCTGAGATTTGGAAGCGCTCAGAAAGCTACAGAGCCCTGAAGGCAAGGGTGAGCTGTCTGAATTTAATATGAAGTAAAATGATAATACCTTATACTTGAAAGCTAACTTTTTTGCAATATACTTAGAAGTCTTTAACTGCATTACCTCTAATCCTCAGAATACATCTGTAAAAATGGTCTCTCTGAACTATGTTTAATGCATTGGAAAGAAACCGATGGAGATAAAGATGGGTCACTTCTCCATTGCAGGCACCATATAGAGTCAAAAGTCTGCACCGGGCCTCAAGCACAGCTGCTCACAGAGCTGTCTTCCCCACCAGTGGGTGTTTCAATCGAGGAAAGCGTCCTTGTTGTCCTGCATAGTTTGGGTTTGTGGCCTGAAGAGATTTGCTGCTTGATTTCCTCTGGAATACACTGAAAGGGACACTAATAACTACAGTTATGAGAAGTTAGCTAAGGAATCTTTTTAAGATAATTTTGTAGAAAAATAATAAAGCAAGTGACTTTGACATTTTAAAGCAGCTGAGATAAAATGCTGGGATCCTGTGATACTGGAAGCAATATTTTGGATGACTGGTGTACCATCTGCCAAGTTAGTCCTTCATTTATTTTGGCATGTTAGAATTTGTTTTAATTATGGAATTCAAGGAGGAACTGAACATTTACCTACCAACTATGGAAACAAATGCTGTTGTTGTAAATCCCCTCATGGCTAGGCAGGGAGCATAAATGTGGAAGTCTGTGAGACTAGAGAAAGATTGTGGGGAATGATGGAACAAGTGGGAAGATCTCAGACTAGCAATACCTTCAAACAGGACATGAGAAGTTACTGAAAATACGCATATGATGTTTATAAGTTAAAATTGTCTATTTATTAAAGAATATTCCCCTTTTTCTTTAGGGCTGCATAGTATTCCATCCTCATTAGTTACTCCCTATCAGCTCTATCTTCTGGTATGGCCTTCTCTGGGTGGCCAATTCCTGGACTGCTCTAGGGCTCAGTGAAGGCTTCCTTACTCCTGTCTGACTAGGGAGCATCATCTCTTCACTTCTTTGAGTCTATTTTCCAATGCATAAAATAAACAGGCTACATCAGGTAATCCCCAGAGTTCTTTCTGCCTCTGATATGGCAGGATCCATGTGTTTATTGATTTTTTTTTTTTTGAGACAGACTCTCACTATGTTACCCTCAATAGAGTGCCATGGTGTCACAGCTCACAGCAACCTCAAACTCTTGGGCTTAAGTGATTCCCTTGCCTCAGCTTCCCAAGGAGTGGGGACCAGAGGCCCCCACCACAACATCCAGCTATTTTTTTGGTTGCAGTTGTCATTGTTATTTAGCAGGCCCAGGCCATGCTTGAACCCTCTAGTTGTGTCCTACTCACTGAGCTATGGGCACCGAGCCTCAATTCATTTTAACAGAAATTCACAAAGGAGAGAAAAGGGAAAATGTAAGGCAAATAGAAAATATAGATAACAAGTGAATAATCTGAGCAATGGGTAAAATAATTGATTACATACATTACTGGGATTTATATTGGGTCTTAATCCCAATGTATTTTCCAAATAGAGAAATTTAATAATATGGTAGCTATGGTGGTTCTGCCTGTTACCCTACCATTCGATTTATTGGTGATAGAAAGGTGAGCTTATTGGTTCCTAGTATGGTGCCTAGCAGCTAAAAGGTGTTCAGTAAATGTTTGCAATAAGAAAGAATAAATTATTTCCCCTTGTTGTTGGGGACCGCATTCTGTGATCCATTCTAGATGATGTACATTTTTACTGGGAGGTAAAAAGAGTTCCCTGCCTTCAATCCTGTCATATTATTAAACAAGTAGAGTATTTGCCTATGATCTCAGGTTCAAAATATTAGTATTTGAGGCAAGTTGGCCAGTGAAATAACTGCTCTTATGTGATAATTGTGCTTGAGCATCTTATCTATTTAAAACAGTAGCCTGACAAAATACAGTAGATGGTCTGTAAACAGTTATCCTCTAATTTAGAGAAGAGCAGAATTTGAAGATGAGCACAATCTCAAAGGAAAAATCAAGGTTAATTCTAAACAGTTTCTGACTGCACATAAAATTTACTAAAAATCTCATCTGTGTACTCCTACCTTTTGCCAGCCTTATTAGATACAGAGGAAAATTTATGACTTTTCTATGACCTGAAGATACAATTTTAGAAAATGTACCACATGAGAAGGGGTCTAAAGCATTTAACGCATAAATATCCATTCTGATAAAATGAAGAAACACCTTTGATTTGAAATATTCTGGAATAGGGAGGAAAAATGTTACCAAATGTCCCTTCTGATTTTCAAATTAAAAATTCAATGTTTGATAAATTGAACTTAATCCAGATAACAGCATAAGAGCATTTTATGATTCCAGAATATGTAGTTTATTGCCAGCCTCATATAAAATATTGTCATTTCAATCAAATCAACTTTGAAAAAATGTATATTCTCCTAATTGCCTTCCTTCCCTTTTCCCTTTCATTCCTGACCCCCTCTTGCCATCCTTTTTTCATTTATATTTTGAAATTCCTCGTATTCCTAACTGGTTGACTAAGAACATTAACTCTACTAAGTAAGCAATGTTGTCCTGAACAGCTATAATTCTATATTTATGCTATTATAGATCTATAGCATACAGCCCTGGGTCCTTTTTTTTTTTTTAATCAGTATTAATTCTTCTCTTTGTCCTCACGTGTCCTCATAGGGGTATACTGGCACCTTACTGACTGGCACCTTTCTACTCAGATCACACATAACACACAGCACAATTCCACGGGAGTGAACAGCAAAAAAGAATTATCTCTTAAACTGGGAGGTTTATCTTTCCTTGTAAAGGTTGAACAAATGCAAGGAAGGTCACACTAATATTACCTCTCACAGCTTACCAGGCTCTGAATAACTCCAACACAGCTTGACTAAGCCAGCTGATGGGCGTACTTGAGGGGCAAGCTGAAAAGAGGAGTGAGGGTATGTGTGGGGAACCACTTGCCTGCCAATCCTGTGCTGATGAAGTGCCAGGACACACGGCCTTAGAACATCAGTACTCTTCAGTTGCTAGAGCCCTGTAAAATAATACACTCAGATTTAAAATTTACCATAACACCTTTTTCTTGTTTATTTTCTAGGGTTCCTTGAGAAGAGGACATCATTTACAAACATCCATGTCTTAAGAAGATTGTGCTTTCATAAAAACATGATTAATTCTAAAATAAGTTTCAAGGAACGTAAGCATAAAAAGAGCAGGGTAAAACCAAAACACAGTATCTCTTTCCCACCTCCTCCCTGTTCCAAGAAAGAAAGGAAAAACCACACCCCCAGATTACCTCAACATTAACACATAGGCAGGTAAGCCCCAGTCTGGCAGCCAGATCAAACCAGGAGATTCCCGCATGGTTGGATTTTCCCTTGGCTGCGGTACCACCTCCCATCTCATCAGCTAGAATGCTGGGGAGATTGAGAAATGAGCAGAGTTTAAAGAAAACCTCCCTCCTGACTGGGAGAAGTAGACTGAGAAAGCCAATAGCTGCCTGGGGGTGGGCGTGTAGGAAATCACGGGCTACTGGGAGAAGTTCCTCCCTTCTGGGACAGGATTTCGGGGACAAGATGGAAGCACCCAGGCTCTTCCTATTACATACACTGTTAATTTGGGGCATGGTGGTAAAATCAGAGAGGTAGGTACCAACAATAAAAGGCAAATGTAGTTGAATATGGCAGGGAATGCAATGCTGCTTATTAGAATTGAATATAAGGAGAAAATAAATCATTACCTTTAGAAACACAAGTGGGAGAACACGTTAAAAAAAATCCCAGTTGGTGTGTGATAGTCCCTCCCTGGCTATCAATATCCAGACCACTGACACTCTAATATGTCCCCTATCTTAATGCTGATTCTGATGTAGAACCTCTGGGGTGAAGCTTTGCGTTTCCAACAGGCTCCCCTCAGATGCTGTGCTGCTAGTCGACAAAATATTTTAAGGGGCAAGGAATAGAAGAAATAAACAAGTGGCTCTGACGTCATGATAAAGAAATTTACAAGAGAGAGAGTGAGATTTGTTAAACTGATAAAAAATCCCAGATCACTGCTCCCATGATCTCACTATTGGTATGTCAAAATCTCAGAGAAAAGAACCGAATTCAGAGCCTCAAATCAAGACAGCAAGTTCGCCAAGATAGCCCTTCCTCTGCCCCTTCACTCATCTATTGACCCTGCTACATACACCTCAGAGGACAGAGAAAGAAGATCACAGCACTCACTTTGTAATTCTGAGGTGAAGACAACCTATCCTCTAATAAGGGGGAAAGGTATGGGAAGATTCACCTACATTATATTAGAACACAATGAGAATTTGAATAAAGACCCCATGTTAAGGTAAAGCAAAGAAAATAAAAAGAAATAGGAAAGTATGCAAATATATGGTAGAAAAAGTACAAACTTAAAAAATAGAGCATGTGAAAAGTAGACAATGACCGTAGTCTGAAAAAAATGTGCAAGGATCAAAATAATTTTCTAGTAGTGATTACATTATGCAGAAATTTAAATTGCAATAATGTTAGGGCTCAAAGATAAGTGACTTTAAATATAAAAGGAATTAGCTGAAAATGGAGATAGCCTAGCTGAAAGAACATCATTACAAATAAATATGAAAAAATGCATAAAAGAACCATCTTGCTAATAATAAGCACTATGGTTTGAATGTTTGTCCCCTCTAAAAGTCATGTTAACACTTAATTGCCCTTGTGATGGTATTGGGAAGTGGGGCCCAGTGGAATGTGTTTTGGTCACAAGGGCACCACCTCTCATCAAGGGATTGTTGCAGTTATCCGGGGAGTGGGCTTGTTCCTGCGGGAGTGGGTTTGTTCTCCCTCTCACCCTTTCTTTGCCCTTTTGCTTTGTGATCCTTTTGACCATGGCATGATGCAACAAGGAGGCCCTTGCCAGACGCCAGCCCTGCAGTGTCTCAGCCTTCATAGACTCCAGAACTGTGAGTCATTACATTTCTGTTCATTATAAATGACCCAGTATTTGGGATTCTGTTATAGCAGCACCAACAGATCAAGACAATGAGATGGGCTTGATAAAATTTTAGTGATGGCAGAAACAAGATATAAAGTTTTTTTTAAATTAGTGACAATGATACAATCAGGAAAATATAGATAGTACAACACTATTTGGTGTTACCAAGCTAAAGAGTTCAACATACTAAAAACGTGTTCAATTCATTAGTAGAAGTTTCCACTTAATTGTGTTTCATTATATACTGGGTTTACCTCAGGTTTCATTAAATCAGTGAAAAGATGAACTGAGACAAACTACAGTATACAATGGTTGTAGATAAATTACCCCACATATAAATTAAATACACCTGAAAACAACTACAACTGAACAATTTATAGGTATAAAACATTAATGAAAAATAGACAAAAAAAGAAATAGTAAAGTGGAAAAGCCCTTTTTTAAATTAAATCATAGCTGTGTACATTAATGCAATCATGGGGCACAATGTGCTGGTTTTATATAAAATTTGAAATGTTTTCACCAAACTGGTTAACATAGCCTTCACAGCATTTTCTTAGTTATTGTGTTAAGACATTTATATTCTACACCTAGTAATTTTCACATGTACCCTTATAAGATGCACCATAGGCGTGGCCCCAGCAATTTCCCTTCCTCTACCCATCCTTTCCCCTTTCCCTTTTCCTCCCTTCCCTCTCCCATTTTCCCTTCTTCTTGGGCTATAATTGGGTTATAGCTTTCCTACAAAAGCTATAAATTGGTTTCATAGTAGGACTGAGTACATTGGATACTTTTTCTTCCATTCTTGAGATAATTTGCTAAGAAGAATATGTTCCAGCCCCATCCATGTTAACATGAAAGAGGTAAAGTCTCCATCTTTCTTTAAGGCTGCATAATATTCATGGTATTCATATACCACAATTTATTAGTCCATTCATGGGTTGATGGGCCCACATCACAAAATCCCCAAACCAGAGATATTGGCGTGGATATGGAGAAAAAGGAACACTTCTACACAGCTGGTGGGAGGAAAAGGCCATTTTGAGCAAACAAAGCAGGTATTGCATCCATGAAACAAGAACAGAATGCTATATAAAAATGCATATTAAAACAAAAAACAAACAGAACCTAGAGATTTTGAAAATTAAACATTATAGCAGAAAGGAAAATTCATCAGACTAATAGGAAAACATGGTTTATATATTTCCCAGACACACAAGCTCTTTTCAGGAAGTTACCAGAGGATAAGCTAATCAGGGTGACCCAAGAAAAACATACACTTATGATCTAAAAAAGACAGAGTCACATTGCTGATTGTGAAAGGGACACTGAGATGCTGACTGTGAAGGGGACGCTGAGATGAGAGCGATGTAATGAGTATGAAGAACATCCGGGCCACATTAGACCAGGTGATTGGGTCTAATCACCCCCAAGAGTGATGCCAAGATTATGCACCACTGATGTGGTCTATCAGTTGGAAATATTGAAATGAGGTTTCTACTAGGGAAGGTTTGGGAGAGGAATTAGTTGTTCGTACAGGGAAAGTAAAGCAAACAGAAAGCAAGATAATAACTCCAGAGGAACCCATAAACTGTTCAAGACATGAAAAGTACTTATAGTCTCCCTGTGGATCTTTCATATATAACATGTACATAGTATAACAAATACGAAATTGGAGATAAGACTATACTGAGAAGGGAAGTCAGAGCAAATAACAAGTAAGACTTAACAGCAATACTTACATGCACGTATGGTGCTTCCTATGCCTCCCAAGGCTTCGCTCCTTCTAACTTATCTTAAAATCCAAGTAGACATGGTTATCATCCCACTTTCCAAGGAGGAACTTGTCTCACTCCCTTGTCTCACTTTTGTTATGTTTAACAAAAAAAGAGATTTTTTGAAATAAAATAATATGAATATAGAAAAAGTCACTCATGTTGTGATAATTGTGTAAGAAAAGTCAATGTCAGTAATACATCCTGGTTAAGCTATTAAACTTTAAGAATTATAAAAGAAATATACCCTTGCATTATGCACATTTGACTAAGAGTAAATTTTAAATTTCCTACCACAAAAAATAAGCAAGTGAGGTGATGCCCATCTTAATCAGTTTGATTTAAGCATTCCACATTGTATATCAAATCATCACATTTTATCCTGTCTACAGTTATGATTTTAATTAAAAATCAATAAAAAATTTAAATTAAAAAATTATAAAAGAATTTTTAAGATACCTGAGCAGAAGTAAAGCCAGGGTAGTGTTAGTATTGTTCAAACCGCGTTCAGGTGATCACTGGCAAATGTTCTGAGGGCGCCCATTATATGCGAGACTTGGTTTTAGGCCACGGTCAAACAAAACAGACAAAACAATTGGCTCATGGAGTTTACCTTCTCATTAATTCAATGCTAGAAAGACAGAGGAACAATGTGCAAAACAGCTGAGAATATTAAATGCAGTCCCAATACTGTTTAAATATAACAGGAAGGAACAGACATTTTTAAACATAAAAATTCTCAGAAAATACACCATCTGTGAGGTGGGATTTTTTTTGCTTCTCGCCAACCAAGAGGTTAACTCCAAATAAATAACTCAGGGATAGAGAGATTGTGGTAAAAGAACCAGGGGTAAGCATTTAATAAGTTTGAAAGTAAACCTAGTTCTAAGCAGCTATTAGAATGTTACTATGAAATGTAATGATATTGTTATGTCTTACAGCGTCCAATATATCAATTAAAATATTGAGTCAGAGATAGATGAGAAGAGATAGAATAAATATTGAGAAGAAATAGATGGTAAAAAGTATTATCTTCATTTTTTTCCCTTTAATAGCATAGCTAAAAAAAACCTTAGACTTAGACTTAGACCTTAGACTCTTAGCTTTTTTAATGATTTTTTTTCTTGAATTGAGAGAGATTATTTTAGTAATTGTTTGTCTAGGAGTGATTTAAAATGTATTTGGACTTCAGTGATTTCTTCAACATTACTTTAGGTATTTTTTCTTGTTTCAAGCATAAGTAAAATGACATTTGACATTTTGTTTTACACACATATACATATCTATAATTTCATGTTTATTGTATTCTTCTCTTAAAAAATTATTTTTTTCGGGCAGTGCCTGTGGCTCAAAGGAATAGGGTGCTGGCCCCAGATGCCAGAGGTGGTGGGTTCACACTGCACCCTGGCCAATAACTGCCAAAAAAAAAAATTATTTCTTTCTAATTTCATCTACCTATTCTTATAATTCTCTGGAGCAGTGTTCATTTTTAATCTAATAATGGCCACCTCTGAGTGTGGATTTCTAGATATGTTTTTATTTTCTTACTTATATTTGTTTTCTTCATTCCTTGAATGTATTATTATAATGTGTCATTTTAGCAAAGTAATAGAAACCTTTAAAATATAAAATATTTTTGCAATTTTTTTGTTTCACTCATTCTTTTTCTTACATATTTTTTATATCACATATAGATGATTGCCAAAGTACCTAAAATTTCATCTTTAAATTCCAGGCAGCAAACTGTTTTGTCACGAAAAGGATCAAGATATAACCAATCCTCCCCCAGCACAGCAGCAAATCGGGGATGATATATTTACACAGATTCCAGGTGGAGGCTGCAGCCATGAGAGGAACGAAGCTGTCATTTCCAGGACGATAAGGCATTCATAAAAATCACATGGCAGGGCAGGAGAGAGAACAAAATGCCCTGGAATCTCAGGGTGGTTGTAAAAATAAAGTTTGTGCAATTACAAAGCCCTGGAAAATTTGTGAATGTTGGGGAGTGACCACTTCCTGAATCAGAAAGGGAGACTCAGCAACCCCTGAGAAGCGCACTAAGGAGAGGAATTTAGGTGGGTCCAGGCTACATGCCGTTCTCTGCATCACACTGAAAAGGAACTGGTGACACAGCTGTCCATTGTGCAACTCTGGTTGTTTATAGCTATATTCATATGTAGGGCAGCTGGAGCCATTGTCTCCATTTAGCTCATCTCACTTGATCCTTTTATTGAGTTGATAAAATTCTGAATTGAAGAACCACATCAGGTATTTTAAGAGATGAATCTACACAAAGACAGGTATTGAGCACTGAATTTGCGGCAAACATTCTGCCAGTGCTAGGGTTACCTAAGGGGCTAGTTCCCACCCTGGGGGTACTCCGATAAACAGAGCAGGAGAGAGGCCCTACCTCTCTCTGACTCACAATCAAAACCCTGACACGCTCATTAGCATTTCTGGAAAAGGGTGTCACTTCCAGACTGCTGGGTACATTTAGGGGCTGGGGTTCTAGCTGCTATACATCTTGGGTTCTCCTCCAACAAAGCAGGTACCTCTATCTCACTTACTTGCCTGGTCTCACTCAGAACTCTTTGTGATTTTCTGTAGATTACTGATGAAGATGCAGGTTTTGCTTAAAGTATTAGGAGGCATGAGTTAAGATTTTACTTTTAACTTTTTTACCTTAACTATTTTTTTATTTCTTTATTTTTTACCTTAACTATTGCCTTTAACCAACTAGGAAAAGTACAGAGAAAACAGCCATGTATCACAACGTGGGATCAACCTATCATTTTAACCTTTGCCATGTGTTTCCTAAGTGTTTTTGAATTCCTACTAGGTGGCAGGCCGAGCCAGCCTGCTTTACACCTCTGTGCAAGCCCTTTAGCCAAACTTAATCTCTCATCTTTCCCACACTGGCCTCTTAATCTTCCGCAGTCTGAAATCTTGCATGTGTATTCCTCCCTCCTGGAGTGCCTTCTTCCTGCTTCTGAATACCTGGTGCCCACGTTTTCTCCATAGGCCAACATAGGTTCAAATGTCACTTCAAACCATGATGATCCCCATCATGATGATTTCCTGTAGAACTAAGTAGATACTTTGTATACCACGTTCAGACTTGCCAGTTATCATTAATTACGCCCTCTTTCCCAGACCTGATCACAGTTCTAGAGTCCAGGACTTTGTTTCCTGTTTGGTGCCCTTTGCATTTCTAGTCTCAAGCCTTCGTCCCAGTAAGTATCTAGATAGGCTACGTGTGCTCTAGGTGACTGGCACTTTCTCATTCCCTGGTTCTCCGCAGTTTGCAGTGCTCCATTCTGTAATGGCTAAAGGTAAACCAATGTGATTTCCCCTGAATTCTGCATTCGGGTTTCGGATATAGAGAAACTATTAGTAAATAAAGCTGCTTGTGTGTCCTTGGTATACATGTCTGCCTCCACAGATAGCCCGTATTGTGGTTGGTTAAAAACCAAGACCAAATTATAAGAATCACTATCAGGTATTGGCATATGGAGCTCAGGGCATCAGTAGCTGCAACTCAGGAGATGGGACAGCAAGTAACAGAAACACTTGAATGAGAGATTCAAACTAGCAAAAGGGAACTGCAGTTCAAGCTTTTCCACATTTTAGTTTTATAGTTCTTAAACAGATATGCCAAGTTCTACTTGCATTTCCAAACAGAATATGCCCTGGGCTGGTATTCTACTTTATAAAACAGCTGTCTTAAAACACTTAATCTGCCTCAATTAGAAACCTGAGTGGGTATACAAAGGTGAGGGACTGAGCAAGGAGAATGTGACAAGGAGACTGAGAATAGAAGAGGGGAGAGGAGACAGCAGAAAGGCTGGACACAGAGCACCCTCACATCACTGTCACACCATGAAAGAGACTCCCTTTCCCACCCCGGGAGGGTGTGAGCCATTTGAGAACACCCAGGATCAAATCATGGCTATCAAAGGCCCATGCTGCATCATCACATTGCTGGTGGCCAGGAGCCAGCACTGTCATCACTGGGTTTTGTGCTGCTCAGGGCAGAAAATCTGATTGTTCAGCAACATATAATCAGCTTAAAACAAATCTGGAAGATGTTACCCAAAGACTAGATGATATCCAGGCCTTGGAACTCTGTGCAGACAAAGAAAATGAAGGATTTGCTTTAAGATAAAAAACTATATCTATGGCAAGAAACTTGAGACATTGGAACGAGATACAGGTCCATAAGTTTAATAGTAAGGCTTTAAGGAATTGAGATTACAACCCAGACAAGCCAGGCAGGGCCTGTAAAGCTGAGAGAAAAGCTGGAGTCCAGTTTCAAGAACCAAAATCTTCTTTGTCTTCGATGTCCAGACATCATTTATAACGTGTTCCTCAGAAAAGGCACCTTCTCATGAGAAGCAGAATTACATTGACTAAACGCAATGATACACATCTTAAGAGCTGAGCTGAGTAATGATTTCACTACATTTTATGTGACCTATGACCTTACATATGTCATTCTGTTTCCACTAACCTTTTCTCTTCATTTGAAAAAGTGGGGATTAAAAAAAATAGCCCTAACAATATTCTGGTATCAATCTTTTTTTCCTCCTTCCACATTCTCACCCCCCCCCCACTCTTGCTGCTATACTAAGACAGCAGAAGCAGGCTTACAACATTGCACAGGGTTAGAGGAAGAGACAGAAAGCCTGCAGGGACTCTGTGAGCATGAGGTTACTCCTCAAAGAATAAAAGGCTTCCATCCTCTGGAAAAATTCACCCTGCGCCCTTCCAAGGAGCTCCTTTGCCCCCTTCTTTCTCCACCCTCAGGGGTGACATATAACATCTGACCCTAATAACCACCAGGGGAGCAGAGTGGGATACGTGTTGGGGTGAGCAGGAGGAACTGTGGGACCTCAGAATACAAGTCCTAAAGCCAAAACCAAGGTCATGCAGGAAGGACAGCTGGAAACAACGGCATTGCGTGAACCTCAAAAGGTGAATGAAAGCAGCCAGCGCTTACTGACTGCATTATGACCAGCACTTTCAGTATGTTATCCGCATCATTTAATCCTCATGATAAACCTTTAAGGAACATATACTTATTATTCCCATTTCCATTTGCAGAGGATGAAACAGGAAGTAGGGAGAGATTAAGTAATTTGTCCGACACCTCACATGATTAAATGGTGAAGCTGAACGGACAAAGTCTAAACCCAGAGCCCATCCTGTCTCCCGGGATGCTCTGCCACACAGGTGGGGAGTGACCTGGGCAGAGAAGAAGCCCGCAGATTGGGACAGTGGAGTCATGTGAGTGAAGGCACAAAGGCATCAGAGAGGGCTTATCCTTAGAGACCTAAACATTTTGAGATGTATTTGGGAGAAAGTATTTAAAAGTTGTTATAACCAGGTCCTGAAATATGATTTGCTGATTTACAAATAGCTGGGAAAACTTTCAAAGTTAACTGATGCATTTTCCCTGATATCTCCTGTTATCCAATAACCTTCCTTTTGTCTGCTGGGTTGGGAAGCATGAATTGTCCCAAGAAATGGCTGATAAGTCAGAAGCAGAAAAGATTTTGAGTTATAAAAAGGCATTAGAATTGCAAGAGAATCTCCAATTCTCAGTATTTCTAAGCACTAAATTATGTGTGGCATAAAATTTTGATCTCAAAGCAAATACTTGGATTAATTCCTTTTAAGTAAGAGATGGCCTCCCAGATGATACAAAATAATTCTGTAGTTGAGGGTAGGGGCAGAGATAAAGGCAGGGTAGGGTAGGATGTCTGAGAGAAAAAAGGAACGTGCTCCCAAATCTAGATAACGTCTAGAGAGCCAGTACCACCTGGAGTCTCCCATTACCCAACATAGAAAGGGTTCAGGGAACATTTAGACAGATCGTAAATGTAGGACCTTTCCAGGAATGTCAGAATGGAAGCAGCTATACTTTTCTAGGTGTCAAGGGAAAGGTGACCTGGAGACACCACGAGTTTGTAAGAAGGAAAGAGCAGTGACATGTGTGTATTCTGGAGCAGAGGTCACATGGCATGATCTAATCTCAGTAGGTTTCCAGTGCAGGTGGATTCTGCCATGCTGGAGCAGAGCCCTCTTGTCCACCCAGTCTCCACCCATCTCCTGCCCATTTAGTTTTAACACTAGGTACTCCTTTCTCAAAGATGGAGTTTATAGATAGGAGACTCTTCCACAGGAATTTAATTTTCAACACATGGTAAATAGATGCTCAAAGGAGAAAATAAGTTTAATCATCAAAAAATAAAATTAAATTCTTTAATACCTAAATTTGTGCCTTGGCATTCATGCCCAGTACATATCTAAGGATTATTGTTTTGTTTTTATCCGGCTATGTACAAGCAACGTGAAGGAGTGCACTTTGAGACACATTTACAGAAAGCAATCTTTAGGAAAGAGTAGATAAAGCCGTAATAGGAAGCAGTTAACAGAACCAACCAGCCTGGAGATCAGGGCCAATTCTTACCTGAAGAGCATGTATTTCCCATAAATGGAGAATTTCGTCATCTTATACTCACATGTACCTTTAAATTAATCTTCAAATGTGCTATTTTTGTCATCCCATTTGCGTATGACAATAGATGCACACTCTTTTCTTTCCATTTGTGAATGTCTCATCTTACATATAAATTTATTCCAGACAATTATTCCAGCATTCACTTGGACTGGTCCTGAATTTCCTCCCCTTGGCGTAATTTGAGTATTCAGATGTTTGTTCCTTAATTGACTTCTGGCAATTCACAACTCAGTATTTTGCTTTTTTAGTTTTCTTCCATAACATACTTCTCTGAAGTTTTCTACTGTGTTTACTTAAGTTTTTTAAACTTAGAAACACTATCCAGGTAGTTTTATTTAGTTCTAAATTGCAAAACAGTACCATGTTTGCCAATAGTAAGGATCCACCCTAACTTACAGCATTACTTCAAATAACTATAACTTTGTACAGCTCTACATTTTCTTAATCTTACCTTGTTATATGTTAACATTTACTAAAGCAGGATGGCACTATTTTTTCTTTTCTTTTTTTTTCTTCTTCTTCTATTTTTTCAGACAAAGTCTCATTCTATCACCTAGGTAGAGTGCCATGGCTTCATTCTTCACAGCAACCTCAAACTTCTGGGCTCAAGCAATCTCCTGCCTCAGCCTCCTGAGTAGCTGAGAATACAGGCACCTGTCACGACACCTGGCTGGTTTTTCTATTCTCAGTAAGACAGGGTCTCACTCTTGGTCAGAAGGTCTCAAACTCCTGAGCTTAAGCAATTCACCCACCTTGGCCTCCCAGAGTGCTAGGATTACAGGTGTGAGGCCAGGACTCAGTCTGATGGCACTTTTTTAATGACCATGAAAACTGTTATGTAGCCCTCAACTCCTCACATCAAACTCCATTCACTGGATTTAATAGCAGCATTCGAATCATCACAAGTTTCCCTTCTCTATGATGTGTGTTCTAAATTTTATCCTGTTGCAATTTTCTATGAAGGATCTTGAGATATGTAACTTTCTGGACTCAAATTTCTTATTTTTAAAATATAAAGGTATAAATTAATGTTTACATTAATAGTATAATAATTTATATTTAGTGAATTTTGTGTGGTATTTGTTAAATGGCAGATTCTATTCTGATCACTTTTTAGCTATTACTTCAGTTCATCTTCAGAAGAGCTCAATGAGTAGGTACTTTTAATTTCCCCATTTTACAGATAAAGAAAAGATAAAGGCAAAGAAAAGTAAGTAACTTACGCAAGGTCACACAATTAGTAAGTGGTGAGCCAGCACCTGACCCCAGATAGTCTGGCTCCAGAGCCCGTCTGTATCTATTTACATGACAGATACCACATTTCCAAGGGGGAGAAGGCTTAGCCTCCATCTATAGACACATCAAGTCAGACATGGCTGCTACTTGTAAGGTTCTGGCAATTTAGGTCACTACTTCAGGATCTAACAAGGCACGGAAAACTAGCGGAGAGGCTTTACAGTCAAATGTTCAATACTCCTCACCTGTTTTAACTGAATGACCACTGATGCTATCTGCAAAGCATCCTCAGTGCATTTGGCAGACATTGAGCCTGATAATGGGATCATTATAACCACACATTTAAGAGGCTTGCTAACCATTTATGTGACTGGTCTGCAGAAAACTTATCACAGGTCACATCAGCCCCGGGGTCTCAAAGGGGCCTGGGCAGAGACAAAACTAAACAATATGACTTCTCATCTTTCAGTTTCCCTCCCCAGCATCTACCCTTTGGACCCCTCAAACAAGCACAAAGAGTTTTATTATGCTCGTTCTGCTCTGAGGGAAATTTTGCTATTTCTGGTGAGAACTTACATTTACAGAGCATCTGACCACTTTCCAGTCAGGCTTCATGACTTCTAAAGGGAATATCTGCTAGTCGAAACCTATGCCTGGCATCCTGAAAAGCAGAAGGTAATAAGTGGGGACAATCTTGAGGAACCTTACATCACTCTACCACTCTGGGTAAATACGTTTCCTATATATCCAATTTCACAGTAGAGGTTGGAATGGGACTAATAATGGCCAGCATTTTTGAGGCGGGTGTCAGGCACTGTTAAGGAAACTTCATGTGTTCTCATTCTCACAACAACCCTTAGACATACATGATGTCAGGACTTCATTTTTGAGATTATAATATTGAGACTGAGAGATTCAATAATTTACTCAAATTCACAAACCTGCTTAAATGACTGAACCTTGATGATATCTTTAAGAAAATCTTGTTCTGGCTCGGCGCCTATAGCTCAACCGGCTAAGGCGCCAGCCATGTACACCTAAGGTGGCGGGTTCGAATCCCCAGCCCGGACCCGCCAAACAACAATGATGGCTGCAACCAAAAAATAGCCAGGCGTTGTGGCGGGCGCC
>CAUYTI010066797.1:0-12785 GCA_963575145.1 Galago senegalensis | reverse complement strand
GAGCCTCAAGCTGTCCCCCTGGGTAGAGTGCCGTGGCATCACAGCTCACAGCAACCTCCAACTCCTGGGCTCAAGCGAGTCTCCTGCCTCCACCTCCCAAGCAGCTGGGACCACAGGCGCCCGCCACAACGCCCGGCTGTTTTTTTGGTTGCAGCCGTCATTGTTGTTTGGTGGGTCCGGGCTGGGGATTTGAACCCGCCACCTTAGGTGTACATGGCTGGCGCCTTAGCCGGTTGAGCTATAGGCGCCGAGCCAAAGGGTGGGGTCTTAGTCTTACTCAGGCTGGTCTCAAACTCCTGAGCTCAAGCAATGCGCGCACCTCAGCCTCCCAGAGTGCTGGGATTACAGTCATGAGCCACCACAAAGAAAAATTTTAAAAGAACAAAAAATAATAAAGAAGATGGAATTTGTTTGAGATACTCAATAAAAGTATTTTGTAAATCATCTACATAAAACACCCCATCCTGTAACAGGAAATGCATCATAGACATTAAAAGAACAATAACTCGGTGCCTGTGGCTCAAGTGGCTAAGGCACTAGCCACATACACCTAAGGTGGCGCGTTCGAATCCAGCCTAGGTCATCAAACAACAATGACGGCTGCAACCAAAAAATAGCGGGGCATTGTGGCAGATGCCTGTGGTCCCAGCACTTGGGAGGCTGGGGCAGGAGACTCGCTTGAGCCCAGGAGTTGGAGGTTGCTGTGAGCTGTGATGTTACGGCACTCTACCCAGCAGGATAGCTTGAGGCTCTGTTTCAAAAAATAAATAAATAAAAATAAAATAACAATAACATTATTCAAATAGCTAGTTCATGATATAAATCCAAATTTTATCATTATTTATTTTCTAGCAAAAAGTTTGCTATCTTCCTTTGATCACATCAAAGTTCTGTTCTTACTTAAACTGGCTTTGTTTCTTTTAGAGATTAAAGTGAGGGCCTTTGCTGTTTTTCTTTCTTTCTTTTTCTTTCTTTTTTTTTTTTTTTAGAGACAGAGTCTCACTTTGTCACCCTCAGTAGAGTGCTGTGGCATCACAGCTCACAGCAACCTTCAGCTCCTGAGCTTAGGTGATTCTCTTGCCTCAGCTTTCTGCGTAGCTGGGAATACAGGCGCCTGCCACAATGCCTGGCTATTTTTGTTGTTATTGTTGTTGTTGTTGTTGCAGTTTGGCTGGGGCCGGGTTTGCACTCACCACCCTCAGTATATGAATATATGGGTATGGCGCCCTACTCACTGAGCCATAGGTGCTGCCCAACCTTTACTGTTTTTCGTATAGTGTCTCTAGTTTGCATATAATTGAATTTAGCTGGAAACACTTTTATCTTTCTACTTTTATCACCCTAAATGTCTCTGGAAAAAATATAATTTAATGTGCCATAGGCACAGTGATTAATCTCTGTTCATTATAATGATTTGTTCAAGTAGCACTGAGTTCTTGAATTGTTTTTCTAGTTAAAAATGCTAAGGAAGATAAATCACTATTATTTGCTCCCCTTACTTATGGGTGCTGTTACAAGTCTTAATCAAATTAAGTGAAACTTCTGGGTTTTTCTGAGAGAGAGAATGAGTCTCATTCTGTTGCCTAGAGTGGCCTGGAGTTAGCCTACCTCAAAGCAACCTCAAACTCCTCAGCTCAAGCGATCCTCCTGCCTCAGCCTCCTGAGTAGCTAGGACTATAGATACTCACCAAGATATTAGGCTAATTTTTCTATTTTTAGTAGAGCCAGTATCTTGCTCTTGCTCAGGCTGGTCTTGAACCTCTGACCTCAAGAGATCCTCTCACTTCGGCCTCCCAGAGTGCTAGGATTACAGTTGTGAGCCACTGTGCCTCGCCTAAATGAAACAATATTATTAAAAAGGAAAAGTTGGCTCTTTTTGATATGTGAATAATGATACTTAATAAGTTGCTAGAGTTGCAGTAACACTTAATGGAACATGACACACCTTTAAAAAAAAAATTGTATGATTTTAACAGTTTCCAGATAAAAGGTACACAAGAAAAGAGTCTTGGCTGCAGTATACAATAAAAATGCTTAGGGAAGTTTAAGCATGTATGAAGAAGAAAGAGAAAGTTCAGATTTTAAGACATGATCCTGGTATTTAGATATCATGGGGTTTTTTTAAGTCCATGTACAGTACTTGTTGAAAATATGGTAAAAATGTGTGGGAAAAGTATCGCGTCTAAGGTTCCCAATCTAATTATAATACCACTTGTTCAGTACAGTGTTTACTTAACTATCAACTTCAAAATCTGGAACACACCAGAACCCAACATAAAGGGCCACTGAGCAGCCAAAATGACAACCACAAAGTTCATGGTCTCGTGCGCAGGTAGCCCAGGCTTTCACGCAGAGCTGTACCCTGAATGAACTCACAGTTCTTTCAAGCCTGGGTATCTAGCTTCTGATATAATTGAATGTTCTGTGCCTCAGAACATTAGAAGCCGAAATTTTTGATGGTGCCCAGTAGTACTGGAAGAAACAGAGAAATCTATAAACAGCAGACATAAGAACTTAGATGTTGGAACTACAAGAGAAAGACACCGATGCCTCTATAATCCCTCACAGACTTTACGGGTAATAAAAACTGCTGCTGCTGCTAACCCTGAGTCATCACAGAAAAGTTAAAGTTCATTCACTCAATCCCATTTGATTGGCTGGGAACTAATAATTTTAGATAGACCTCTAACCAGCTGAATAAAACAATAAAATTCGATGCTTCAAATAATAGCTGGCATTTATCAGGGGCTTACTGTGTACTAGAAACTATTCTGAAAGTTCAACTTATGCTTAGAGGAAGTTAGCTTTAATTATCTGAAAAAAATTCGATAATATGAAACATTTCAATCCTTGAAGATACTGGGTAAGCCATTATTGTGTTACTACATTTTTCTAGTAGCCATGTACTTACCTACAGGGACAAAAGGGGAGTCTTTCGATTTCCTGATCAGGAGGGATAGCTGGTCTTCATCCTCATCTGCTGACATTTTTCTCTCTGGTAACAACAGGTGATAAATGTGGTTGCTGAGAATCATTAAAACAAATTCATTTATCTCCTCCCAACATGCTCTTAATTATGTGTTCTGTCTTCATTTGCTTGACAGGTCTGTTTGTGCTATTGAAATAAGCCATTTTCGGCTCAGGGCCTGTGGCTCAAGAGGCTAAGGCGCCAGCCACATACATCTAAGGTGGCGGGTTCGAATCCAGCCCGGACCTGCCAAACAACAATGATGGCTACAACCAAAAAATAGCCTGGCGTTGTGGTGGGCACCTGTGGTCCCAGCTACTTGGGAGGCGGAGGCAGGAGACTCGCTTGAGCCCGGGAGTTGGAGGTTGCTGTGAGCCGTGATGCCATGGCACTCTACCCAGGGGGACAGCTTGAGGCTCTGTCTCAAAAAAAAAAAAAAAAAAGAAAGAAGCCATTTTCTTTCCTTTATCCTTTTTACTACAGAAGCCTTTCATTTAGGGAGAGGGAGAGAAGAGGCTTAGAGAAAAATATAGAGAGGAAGGAAATAATAATCTGATTCTGTCAATATAGAGTAAAATTGAACACAAATCCTAATTTCTTTATTCAGTCTCATTTCACTCAGCATTTGGGATCACTGGGAACCTCAGGATTTCTTCCACAAAGGTAAGACCACAGTTTCTTCAACAGAGCCACATAAGGAAAAATGCTTTCCTATTTACAAATAATGGGAGAATGATCACTTCTATTCTGCAGACTGTGTAGGGCATTATAAAATGATTCACGGCATAGGTGGCTTAAATTTATAATCTTGTGCTTTGGAAGGTTAAGGCTAGAGGTTGAAAGATCACTCATTCCAGGCATTCATGAGCGCCTGGGCCACACAGACCCTGTCTCTACAAAAATTCTAAAAATTAGTCCAGTCTGGTGCTATAGTCCTAGCTACTTGAGGAGCTGAGGTGGAAGGATTGCTTGAACCATAGAGTTTAAGGTCATAGTGAACTATGTTTGCACCACTGTGCTCCAGCCAGAGCAACAGAGAGAGACCCTGTCTCAAAAATAAAGTCATTCTGATGTTTACCAAGCACCTACTATGTGCCAGTTGCTATGCTAGACAATGGATTCCTGGTCTAGCCTGGCTTGTCTACACAGGATGAATAAAGAAACTTGCAAAAGCAACTGTAAGTTTAGCAGCACCTTAGTCTGTTATTCCTGCATCCCCAAATTCAAATACAATGGCTTCACCCTATGAATGATCTTTCATCAGAAAATGTAAAGGGCAGAAGCACAAAATTTACTTTGGCAAACACCACTGCTTACTATCTGTCTTCTAGTGTTTCTTGAGCAAGAGGCCATAGATCAGGACACACTGCTGTGCACTTCCAAACAATTGATAATGAGACACACCCAGAGGAGTAGCTGGCAGGTACTGGCCAAGGTTTATACTCCCCCTGCTAAACACTCACTGAGCCACAGCTAACTTTTCTTTTCTTTTTTTGAGACAGAGTCTCACTATGTTGCCTTTGGTAGAGTGCTATGGTGTCACAGCTCATAGCAACCTCAAACTCTTGGGCTTAAGTGATTCTTTTGCCTCAGCCTCCCAAGTAGCTGGGACTACAGACACCTGTCACAAGGCCCAGCTATTTTTGTTGTTGTTGTTGTTATTGTTGTTTAACAAGCCCTGGCCAGGTTTGAACCCACTAGCCCTGGTGCATGTGGCTGGCACCCTAACCACTGAGCTACAGACACTGAGCCATCTCTCTCTCTCTCACTCTTTTTTTTGAGACAGAGCCTCAAGCTGACCCCCTGGGTAGAGCGCCGTAACATCACAGCTCACAACAACCTCCAACTTCTGGGCTCAAGCGAGTCTTCTGCCTCCGCCTCCCAAGTAGCTGGGACCACAGGCACCCGCCACAATGCTTAGCTATTTTTTGGTTGCAGCCATCATTGCTGTTTGGCAGGCCCGGGCTGGATTCAAACCTGCCACCTTAGGTGACGTGGCTAGTGCCTTAGCCACTTGAGTCACAGGCGCCGAGCCTCTCTCTTTTTTTAAGCTCACAGCAACCTCAAACTCTTGGATTTCAGGGGTCCTTCTATCTCAACTCCCCCAACTACAGCTGTCCACCATGACACCTGGCTAATTATTTATTTATTTATTTATTTTTATTTCAGGTTAATGTGAGGGTACAACTAGGTTACAACGTTTGATTGTTAGATAGAATCCCTCTGTGTCCCACACCGTGTACCACATACCCTTATGTTGTGTTCATACACATAGTAGTACTATAAATTCATGGTCTTATTTGATAGTATAAGTAGATGTACGGGAATAGAAATAGATACAGACAGATATAAATCCTGTCTGCCGGGAGGGCTTAAAAGTAATGATAAGAGGGCCTGGGTGCAGTGGCTTAGGTCTGTAATCCCAGCACTCCGGGAGGCCAAGGCAAGAGGATCCCTTGAGCTCAGGAGTTCAATACCAGCCTCAGCAAGAACCAGGCCTCGTACCTACTAAAAGTAGAAAAATTATGATAGATTGTAGTCACAGCTACCTGGGAAGTTGAGGTAGGAGGAGTGCTTGGACCTAGGGGTTTGACACTGCACTGAGCTATGATTGTGCCATTACACCCCAGGCTGGGCAACAGAGTGAGACCCTGTCTCTTTTTTTTTTTTGAGACAGAGCCTCAAGCTATCCCCCTGGGTAGAATGCTATGGCATCACAGCTCACAGCAACCTCCAACTCCTGGGCTCAAACGAGTCTCCTGCCTCAGCCTCCCAAGTAGTTGGGACCACAGGCACCTGCCACAACGCCTGGCTATTTTTTGGTTGCAGCCATCATTGTTGTTTTGGCGGGCCCAGGCTGGATTCAAACCTGCCACCTTAGGTGTATGTGGCTGGTGCCTTAGTCACTTGAGCCACAGGCACCGAGCCAAGAGACCCTGTCTCTTAAAAAAAAAAAAACCTAAGAAAATAGGTTGTGGGGATATTTGCGCAGCTCCATAAATATACTGAAACCATTGAATTGTAAATTTAGGTAAAATTTTATAGTATATGAATTCTATCTCAATAAAGCTGTTTTGTTTTAATTTGGGACAGAGTCTCACTCTGTCACCCTGGGTAGAGTACTGTGGCATCATAGCTCACAGAAATCTCAAACTCTTGGGCTCAAACGGTCCTTTTGCCTCAGCTGCCCAAGTAGCTGGGACTATCGGCACCCACCACAATAACCTGCTAAAAGCTGTTATTTAAAACAAAACAAAACTCACTTGGTGAGGTGAAGTTTCCCCCCTCCCCATATCAGTGTGGTTAATATTCATCTGGAAGGTAGTTCAGTATTTTTGTTATTCTCCACTTTAGAGTTTCCCCCATTTTTTTCATTTTACTTTATATAAAATACTACTTTATTAAAACATTAAAATGAGCTGGGTGCAGTGGCTCACTCCTGTAATCTTAGCACTCTGGGAAGCTGAAGCAAGTTGATTACTTGAGCTCAAGAGTTGGAGACCAGCCTAAACAAGAGTGAGATTAGTAGACATGCCCAGAGTCATCAAAAAGGATTCTGAGTCATGATCTAGTTAGGGAGGCCTCCAGTCCAGAAACTGAAATGATAGTTTTAGCATGATTTGTCAGGGATAAACATGAACGACTCTATAAAAAGTAGTCGAATTTCCCTCTTGAAAACTAGACTGTAGGGACAGTACTTTGTCCCTTCCTGTCCTTTATTCAGTTTCCCCAGAAAATAAAAGCAGCGCTGCCCCTTCTGCATCCCGGAGAGGTCTGTATCTTCTATTCTCAGAACCCATGAATATGTTATATTAGACAGTGAAGGGAAATGAAGGCTGCAGGTGGGATTAAGGCTGCTAATCAGCTGCCCGAAGGTCTCCACAAGGAGCTGTAGGCAGGAGAATCAAGGCAGACTGAGAGACAGTTGAAGACATTACTGTCGCTGACTTTGAAAGGGAGGAAGGACCCGTGTGCCAAGGAATGAGGGCACATTCCTGGAGACCGGAAAAGGAAGGAAACAGGTTGGGCCCTCGCGCCTCCGGAGGAGACACAGCCGGCTGACATCTTGGTTTTAGCCCAGTGAGACCCGCGTTGCGCTCTGTCCTGCAGCTGACAGGTGCTGCATTTTCCTGCACCATCAGGCTGCCCTGCAGGACAGGAGACGGAGGACAGGCCACAGACTGTTCGACTCCCACAAAGGGAAGTCTGTAGGGATAAAGGGACGAAGGATGGAGTCCTGGGGAGGTAAGGGCAGCCTGTTGTGGCCTCAAACTCCTGGCCTCATCTCTCTCACCTTTCTCTATCATGAGAGGGACACACTTCACACTCCCAACTCTCTTTGTTAGAGCTCCAAAGTTTCCCTTTGTTCTGAAATAAAATTTCTCTTTGTTACACTGAAAAAAACCAAATGACTCCTGGCCTTGCGTCATCCTGCCACTCTCAGAGTGCTGGGATTACAAGTAAGGGCCACCAGGCCCAACCTTGATATTTGTTTTAATATTGTAGCCTTTACTTTTAAATACGGTTTTCAGGTTTCTTTACGCTTTAGGGGATAATATGATCCAAACTCTTCCTCTGAGATTAAGTTTCATAATCTGTTCCCATAACCTGAGAGGTGAGATAGAAACTGAAGTGGGTTCTGCAACTTTTCCCGTCCTAATAGCCGTCACTTAGCTTGAGAGGGAAAATGGGAGACAAGATTAGAGGGATTAGAAACCCAGATTTGTGTGCATGGGGACTTGGCAGGGAGGTCATTTGTAGCAATTGAAGCCAGTGCATCTTAGGACAGTGTCCAACTTGGTGTTAGGTGTGAAAATGATGGCTTTGCCAAATTGTATTCTATGGAAAATTCCCTTTAAAAATGCCAAATCTTCACCAAGGTGTGCAGATCACCTAAGCTCACGAGTTCGAGACCAGCCTGAGCTAGAGTGAGAACCCCATCTCTAAAAAAGCCAGGCATTGTGGTGGGGGCCTGTAGACCCAACTACTTGGGAGGCTGAGGCAAGTGAATCACTTGAGCCCAAGAGTTTGAGGTTGCTGTGAGCTGTGACACCACAGTACTCTACTGAGGATGACAAAGTGAGACTGTCTCAAAAAAAAAGAATGCCAAATCTTCAGGAAATATTATAGCATGTGATAATCCAAATGTTTGAAATTTCATGGCTATGTTTATAGAAGTAAAATAGCTCATCTGATAGAAAAAAAAAAATTCATTCTGTTCTCCTTCCAAATGCTAAAGGGGCAGCCTTGACCAGGCTGCAGGACTCCGTGAAGGAGCACAGGGCAAAGTACCCTGGTGTTGATCTCATCTCAGCCTGATGACAGTCCTGGGAGAGGCAGCTGGTCCTACCCTCTTTTCCTAAGTTAATAAGATATTGGTAAGATGCATTGACGAGATGTGGATTCAGATGTTCTCACTGTAAACCCCACACTTCTGCACTGGAACACAAAGCTGAGAAAAGAAATGTTGAGAAGCCAGTGGACAGACAGCCCTCCAGTCAGAGAAGAGCAGCTCACATTGGCTTTATCATGAGCAGGAACCTTCCTAATTGGATTGGGTTTTTTTGTTTTGTTTTGTTTTTTTGAGACAGTGTCTCACTCAGTCACCCTCGATAGAGTGCTGTGGCCACACCTCACAGCAAACTTCAACTCTTGGGCTTAGGCGATTCTCTTGCTCAGCCTCTAGTGCAGACGGGACCACAGGTGCCGGCCACAATGCCCGGCTATTTTTCTTTTTAGAGACAGAGCCTCAAGCTGTCCCCCTTGGGTAGAGTGCTGTGGCATTATAGCTCACAGCAACCTCCAACTCCTGGGCTCAAGCGAGTCTCCTGCCTCAGCCTCCCAAGGACCACAAGCACCCACCACAACGCCTGGCTGTTTTTTGGTTGCAGCCATCATTGTTGTTTGGTGGGCCCGGGCTGGGTTCAAACCTGCCACCTTATGTGTATGTGGCTGGTGCCTTAGCCACTTGAGCCACAGGCGCTGAGCTGCCAGCTATTTTTTGTTGTTGCAATTTGGCTGGGGCTGGGTTTGAACCCGCTACCCTTGGTATATGGGGCCGGTGCCCTACCCACGGAGCCACAGGCGCCGCCCAGAAACAAAATATCTTGCACATCCCCCAGGTCTGTTATTTCCTCTGCTTTGGTTAATGTGACCTTTCACCCTAACTTCTGGCACTTTGGCTCAACAGTGATTCCACAGTTCATCATCATGGAATTCTTGAGATTCTTTAGTGCAGCCTGAGCTTTTAGTTAAGTGTTGACACAGTTAGAAGTGAGGCAAACCGAGCAGTTTGCTTTGTTGCGTCTGTTGACAGTGGTTTGCTGGATTCATTACGCTCTCTGCTGCTTGAACAGATAAACATAACTTTCAGTTTTCCAGAGGGACACCAGAGACAAGGGCGTATGTCAGGGCCAAGAGCACACCAGGAACTCTCAGGTAGTGTTTGTCTCGCTTTCCTCCTGTGTTGAAGTGTGAAATATGTAGGGTGTCCGAAGAAACCATTCAGATACTAGAACACTTGGGAAGGAAAATCTTCCCAGTGTTAGAATATAAATAGAGGACATTTGAATGTGTCTGTTTTGTTCACCATTCCAGTAAGTGTTGGTCCCATTGTCACAAGGTCTTGGCAAGGTTTAGGAAGAAGTTGGTGAAATTGTAGCCATCCCGGAATCTGCTCTTCAGGCTCCGGAGCCTGGCCTTGCCCCCTCTCTTTCACATTCTTGAACAGACTGTTCCTTCTTTTCACTTGGCTGTGGCATAAGCTGTTGTGTTGAACGATTCCTTATTTTTCCTTTGAAATTGACTTCAGATGTCGTGTCCTCAAAGAAGCAGTTTCTAATCTCCTTCCCCTGGGTGGGTCAGATCACATTGTCCTGGCCCCCTGGGCTTTTTCCCTCTAGACAACATTAGTCAGGGCCTGGCACAGTGGCTCATGCCTGTAATCCTAACACTTTGGGAGGCCGAGGAGGGTGATTGCCTGAGCTCATGGGTTCAAGACCAGCCTGAGCAAGAGACTCTACCTCTAAAAATAGCTGGGCATTTTGGCAGGTGCCTAAAGTCCCAGCTACTAAAGGAGGTTGAGGCAAGAGAATTGTTTGAGCCCAAGAGGTTCAGGTTGCTGTGAGCTGTGGTGCCATGTACTCTATTGAAGGTGACAAAGTGAGACTCTGTCTCAATTTTTAAAAAATTTTCCCAGTACCAGGCTGTTTTCATTTGGAAGATTCCTAATCCTCTTGCCCTAGTCCACATGAGACAAGGTTTGGGTGTGCTCTGCCCCAGTAATGTAGCTCTGTGACTTGCACTTGAGCCAGTCAGCATAATCCATCCATCTCCTCTAACCATCATGAGAGGTTCAGGGATGGGCTGCTGACAGCTGAGACTCAATGCAGGACTTCAGTTGGAGTTTTTCCAAGAGTGGACTTGCTGTGTCTCACCGGCCTCGGGCCCTGGAAACACGAAGGTTGGAACTCTTCCCACCAGCTTGCTCCCTAAATGGACCAAACAGAGTGAGCAGACGTGACCCTTGCCTGGAGCTTCCTGGCCCTTGGTAACATTACCTGAGTCTGCTCAAGCTGCACCTGAGGCTTTCTGCCCCTGTGCTTTTCCCTGCTGTGGGTCAGTAGCGTCCCCTTTCTGCTGAGCCTGTTGGGCTGGGAGCTCTATCACTGGCAGTGAAGGGTCCCTACCCAGGAGGGGCCTAACAGACATTGCACATGTTTTGCCATTTTGTGTGTTTCCTTTTGCACAGGCTGAAGTCATTTCCTCCCCCTCTTAGAATGATTGTAAATGTGTGTTCACAGGGCCCAAGGAAGAAAGCATTGAGAAGATAATATGGCAGCACTGATGGCCAAGCAGACTTTGTGGTTTGGGAGGCAGGGCTTCTAAGACTTGCTCAGGAAGGGGTGGACTGATTCTAACCAAATTCATTTGTTGATCAGGGGCTTTGGCTTTGCTTGTATTCCCAGGGGTTGGGAAGCTGAGGGGGGAGAATGGCGTTTGAGACGGGCATGGGCAGCAGTGAACCTGGTCTTTACAAAAAATTTAAAACTTAGCCAGGCACAGGGGCCCATACCTCTATTCTTAGCTACCAAGGCGCTGAAGCAGGATTGCTCAAGCCCTTGAATTTGAGGCTACAGAGGTATGATTGTGCCACTTTAATCCAGCCTGGGTGACCGTGAGAGGAGGTCTCCAAAAGGAAAAATAATTTATTTCTTTGAAACTCAGTTTTCTCTATAGAAAGTAAGGATAGGCCAGGTGTGGTGGCTCACACCTGTAATCCTAGCACTCTGGGAGGCTGAGGCAGGTGGATAGCTTGAGTTCACAGGTTCAAGACCAGCCTGATGAAAAAGAGAGACCCGTCTCTACTAAAAATAGAAAAACTGAAGCAAGAGGATTGCTTTAGCCTAAGAGTTAGAAGTTGCTGTGAGCTATGACAACACAGCACTCTGCCCGGGGCAATAGCTTGAGACTCTGTCTCAAAAAAAAGAAAAGAAAAGTAAGGATATATGTGCCGTACCACTTAGACAACAGGGAATTGATAAGAATGTCTAGTACTTCATACTTCAGGACTGTCCTCCAACGTGATGGTCCTGTTTTACCCTGTCCACCTGTGGATTTTCCTATTTCTCAATCCTTAGACTGACCTAACCCATCAGAAGGGGTTTCCTGCTTTGGGGGAGACTTCAGATGAAGGAGATTCATGTTCCAGAGCTCAGGAGGCCTTAGATGAGTATCTGCTCTCACTGCATCAATAATTTTCATGTTCAGAGTAAGAATAGTGAGCTTCCTTTTTGCTATGTGGATTTCACAAATAGGGTGTTTGGAATTGGACTTTTGAAAAGCCATTCTGATCCTTCCAAGGTTCCTTTCTCTGAAATCTACTAGAGGCCTGGCGTAGTGGCTCACGCCTGTAATCCTAGCACTCTAGGAGGCCAAGGCAAGTGGATTTCTTGAGCTGAGGAGTTGGAGATGAGCCTAAGCAAGAAACCCTTTCTCCACTAAAAACAGAAAAAAACTAGCTGGGTGTGTGGTGCGAGTCTCTAGTCTCAGCTACTCAAGAGGCAGAAGCAAGAAGATTGCTCAAGTCCAAGAGTTTGAGGTTATTATGAGCTAGGATGACACCATAACACTCTACCCAGGGCAACAGAGTAAGACTCTGTCTCAAAATTAAGTGAAATAGGCTCGGCGCCTGTGGCTCAAGTGGCTAAGGTGCCAGCCACATACACCTAAGGTGGTGGGTTCAAATCCAGCCCCAGCCTGCCAAACAATGATGGCTGCAACCAAAAAATAGCCAGGTGTTGTGGCGGGCTCCTGTGGTCCCAGCTACTTGGGAGGCTGAGGCAGGAGACTTGCTTAAGCCCAGGAGTCGGAGGTTGCTGTGAGCTGTGATGCCATGGCATTCTACCCAGGGGGATAGCTTGAGGCTCTGTCTCAAAAAAAAAAAAAAGTGAAATAAAATAAAATAAAATAACCTACTAGCTGTGTTTATAGTTATCAGTATAAAGAAAGAAAAAGCGCTATGTTCAAATAGCTATTAATAAATTTTCCAGAATGAGGGAAAGGCCTCTTAAGAGACACTGCAATAAAGGAAACCAAGTCGGCAAAGTGCAAACCATTCATTTTATTCCATTCCTAACATGAATGTGAATGTATTGGTTCATTTGATATTTAAAACAGTATCTTTTCAAAATCATCTCAGAAAATAGACGTTTACACACTATCACTGAAAATCCTAGTCTTTAACCCACTGACAGACCACCCTAACACTTGTTTTCCAAAGGCACTGGTGATGATTTTCACAGTTTCCATATTGCAA
>CAUYTI010066795.1:0-39023 GCA_963575145.1 Galago senegalensis | reverse complement strand
CACAATAACTAAGAAAATGTCATGAAGGCTATGTTAACCACTTTGATGAAAATATTTCAAATTGTATATAAAACCAGCACATTGTACCCCATGACTGCATTAATGTACACAGCTATGAGTTAATTAAAAAAAAAAAAGTAAGTGCTTTACAATTTTTATAATTAGATTAGGTCTCATCGGTTTTGCTTTTAAGATCAGAATTCTGAAGCACAGAGAAATTACATGAACTGCATTCTTTAATTTGGGTTGCCCAAGCAGAGAGGTTTTTATTACTTACTGGCAGTAGCAGTTTCTGTTTTTTTTTTGTTACTGAGATGCATTTTTATTTTGATTCTCAAGGGAATGGGTCTTGTAAATCACGTTTTTACTGGAGACAATTTGAAGAAATTATATATTTCAAATCTTGGAATTGGACATACAAGGTACGCCACGACAGGGAAATGCGAATTGGAAAACTGTCAGCCCTTTGTTGTTGAAACGCTTCATGGGAAAATAGCAGTGGCACATAATGGTGAATTGGTGAACGCTGCTCGATTAAGGAAAAAGGTAAGTTTTCTTTTTAATTTACAGCCTTTTCCTGTGGTTACAGTCAGTTAATGAATGAGAGCTGAGGATCCTGGCAGAGGGCATTTTCTTTCTTTTCTTTATAATCTCTAATTGTTGCTACCTGTCACCTAACTGCAATAAACAATTACCCCAGAATTATTTGGAGTATTTGTCATAATTCCAGACTCTAGGCTAGGGGCAGGGATGAGCATCTGCATTTTAAAATGCTCAACTTGGCAGGTTCGAATCTGGCCTGGGGCCCACCAAACAACAATGGCTGCAACCAAAAAAAAATAGCCGGGCATTGTGGTGGGCACCTGTGGTCCCCGCTACTTGGGAGGCGGAGGCAGGAGACTCGCTTGAGCCCAGGAGTTGGAGGTTGCTGTGAGCTGTGATGTCACAGCACTCTACCCAGGGTGGACAGCTTGAGGCTCTGTCTCAAAAAAATAAAATAAAATAAAATGCTCACCTTTTGAATGTAGTGCCTTAGAGTAGAGATTTGGGGAAACTGATTCTGGGGGGGTGCTTCGTTAAGTGGCAGCACAAGTGATCAAATCACTGGCCATGGGGGTGATCAACTCAGACTTAGCCCTTCTCTCCCCAGAGGTCCAGGGATGAAGCTGGCTGGTCAGTCCGCTAATCACGTGATTGATTCCCTTGGCAACCAGCTGGCATCCTGATGCTGGCCACTAGTCATCTCATTAGCATACAAAAAGATACTTAATCATTTTGGCATTGCTAAGTTTTAGTAGCTGTGTGCTCGGAAAAGGGGGGGGGAACCAGCATAAGTATTTCTTGTCTACCACAAAGTCACAGAAGCCAGAGAAGGAAATGGAGTATAAATTTGAAGATGACAAATACGAGAAAAAATGAATCAGAAACAATTACAGGAAACTATAATAGATCTCAGAGAAGGGACAAAGTGTTTGCCTAACTCTTTGTTCACGGAATGCTGTTTGGAGCTTCCTGTACCAGTGGTGTCAGATGTGTGCCTAATGCCTTCCGCCATCATTTCATCTTTTTTTTTAAACTACTTGTGTTTTTATATTCCTGGTAGATTTTTTATTCCTTCATGACATTCATTCATTAATACTAAATTTCTTCACTTTATTAGTTTCCAGTGATCTGGATTTCGTAGCCTCAGAACCAGGAGGTATTTAGTAACAGGATGGCTACACACATATACCAGCATCCTTTTAGCCCGATGGACCCAGGCGTTCACGGAGGATGAACAGTGGTAGAAGTTGAATAGTGACGAACTGGTGGGTCAAAAATAACTGAGGCCGCATTCCACTCTTTCACTCATTGTCTTTCTATGTTCAATTTTAACTTAAGGCATTTCCCAGAGCTTTGCCCTGCCCTCTTCTTAGGCTAGGGTATTATAATGATGATCATGTACTTTTCTGTACAAATGAGAAACTGCAAAGTTCATTTTTAAAATTCAGGCAATTACAAAAGTGTAAATATCAAATAAACATTCCTAAAATCTTCAACTTACAGAAAACCAGTAATTCACTGTTTGCAAACACGGCCCTCTACCCAGATGTTAGGCCTCATCTCTACATGTGGAGCTGCCCACTGACAATGTCCATTTGGACTCAGTCTGTGTGTGTCTGTGGGGTCGTTATCCTGCCCACATCTTTGAATTGCCATAGAGTGTACTCAGGCAATATTTATTACCTATTCTACATGTAATAAATCAATACAATTCCTTCCTTTCTTCAGTAATTGTCAGTGAGGATGGGCAGACACCGGGTTGCCTACCACCAACAAACCCAGCTTGAAAGTGATCACGTAGTGAGAATATATCTTATTTGTCAACAATGTCAAGGGTGGAGACAACAAACCAAATCATCACACTCCCTCCCCCGCCCAGGTCTACATGCCTTGGGTTTAGTCTTCAGCAGCTTTTCGGTCTATACACAGAGGCACTTTCTTTGCTGCTTGAAAACCATCAGAGATTTCCTGTTGCTTCTATCAGTGGTGGTTATTAGTACACACAAACACCTCTAGTGAGATGTTTTCAGAACTGAGCATTCACGCAATACCTGCTTTCTTTCCATTATGGTGGGCGCTGGGTGAGGCGTGAAGTGGAGCTTCCCCTCTGATGATTAAACTTCTGTTTTGTCTGTACAGCTTCTGCGACACGGTGTTGGTCTGTCAACGAGTTCTGATAGTGAAATGATTACCCAGTTACTAGCCTACACCCCTCCTCAGGAACGGGATGACACCCCAGACTGGGTAGCAAGGTAATTGTAAAACTAGACTCTACCTGGCAGCTCTGGTCAATGAGAAGTTTGCCTTGCATTCATTTGTGACTGAAGCTATTCATTCAACTATTTAATTAATTCCAGGATTAAAAACTTAATGAAGGAAGCACCCACAGCATACTCCCTGCTTATAATGCACAGAGATGTTATTTATGCAGTACGAGATCCTTATGGAAATCGGCCCCTATGCATTGGTCGTCTGATTCCAGTGTCTGATATAAAGCACAAAGGTAATGAACTTCAGGAGTATAGTTTTATAATGTTTTTCAGAGTTATTATCCTCCTGCTGGCAAGCCCTGAAGTCTTAAGGCATAGGAAACTTGCAGGTGAGAGGGGGGTAGTTAAAAAAGAAAAAAATGGGGCAGCACCTGTGGCTGGAATAGGGTGCCAGCCCCATATGCCGGAGGTGGTGGGTTCAAACCCAGCCCCGGGCCAAAAACTGCAAAAAAAAAAAAAAGAGAGAGAGAGAGAGAAATGGCATTCTTCTGTTTTTGTTTTTATTTTTCTTAGTTTTTTCTTTTCTTTTTTTTTTTTTTGAGACAGAGCCTAAAATTTTCCCCCTGGGTAGAGTACTGTGGCATCACAGCTCACAGCAACCTCCAACTCCTGGGCTCAACTGAGTCTCCTGCCTCAGCCTCCCAAGTAGCTGGGACCACAGGCGCCCGCCACAACACCCGGCTATTTTTTGGTTGCAGCCGTCATTGTTGTTTTTGGTGGGCCCGGGCTGGATTTGAACCCGCCACCTTAGGTGTATGTGGCTGGCGCCTTAGCCACTTGAGCCACAGGCCCTGAGCCTTCTTTCTTAGTTTTTAAAGGGCAGTTATGTCAGGATGAGTCACTTTACTATGCTTACTGGCCATGTGTATTTTTTTCCTGAGTGGATTGCTTCCTCAGATACTCTGCCTAGCCTTTTCATTTCTGCAGCATGATGTTAGTCATTTTCTTTTTGGCTTATCAAGATGTCCTATTCAATCCATGAAATCATGTTAGAAGGAATTTTGGAGGACCATTTATTTTCAAATGAGGCTCTGTATGCTCTTCAAGTCCTAGAAATGGCTTTAAATAGAAACAGCTGAGAAAAAACTAAAAAATAAAAAATAAAATTTCTTGAATCCATTAACTGAATTGATTATCTTGTGATTTACAGAGAAAAAAACATCAGAAACAGAAGGATGGGTGGTGTCTTCAGAATCCTGTAGCTTTTTATCTATTGGTGCGAGGTAAGTTTGACCTCATTTGATACATTATCTTTTCCCACATTGATAAGAAATTGTTGCTTTGATATTTACATGAAAGACAGAATTATTTCTGATGTTTTGCTGTCTGTAAGAAAATATTTATGAATGCATTTTCTTCTTTGTTTTTTGAGATGGGGTCTTACTGTGTTGCCCAGGCTGTAGTGCAGTGGTGTGATCACAGCTCACTGCAGTAGCCTCTGCTGTGCTCAGTCCTCCCACCTCAGCTTCCCAAAGTGCTAGGATTATAGGCGTGAGTCCTCATAGCTGGCCTATAAATGGATTTTCTTGTGAACATTTTGTTCAGCAGTTGCACTGAGTTTAGCTGAGTGTTCTAGTAATATCTTATAATTCTAATAATATCTAGTAATGTTCTAGTAATAGCTTCTAATTCTGAAACTGGCATCCTTTCAAAATACCACTTATTTTAGAAAGGAAGAACTTCCTCAACAAGGAAGAGTTACAATAGAAAAACTGATGCTAGGATGAACATTTTTTCTTTAGCCTTTATTCTTTCAAAACTCTATAAAACTCTGGATTCTTTTTTTTTTTTTTTTTGAGACAGTCTCACTATGTTGCCCTCGGTAGAGTGCCATGGCATCATAGCTCACAGCAACCTTCAAACTCTTGGGCGTAAGCAATTCTCTTGCCTCAGCCTCCCAAGAAGTTGGAACTGTAGGTGGCCACCACAGTGCCAGGCTATGGCCTCTTATTTTTTTAAATTCTAAATTATAACTTAGTAGTAACAAAAAGATGTACAGAAATTACTGCTAGAGGCATGTTGCGTTTTTTAAAGCCATCTCCAGATTTAATATTAAATGAACCAACTTTTTCTCTGTAAGGGAAGGGACTTTTTGTGTATATTATAATTATTATCATCAGCCATAAGGACTAGTTTATTAAAAGCCTTCTTTCTTTATTTCCTAAGGTATTATCGTGAAGTCTTGCCTGGAGAAATTGTGGAAATATCCAGACATAATGTTCGAACTCTTGATATTGTTTCAAGGTCTGAAGGAAACCCAGTTGCTTTTTGTATCTTTGAATATGTTTATTTTGCAAGACCAGATAGTATCTTTGAAGGTATGCAAATGTTTTTTCTTTGGCTGTTCACGTGAATTTTGTAATTATCAATTTGAAACATGACAATTCTTGGCTCTTAGACACATAGTGAAACGAGGACATAGAACAAGGTCACTATTTTTCTTTTCCTTTCTTTTTTTTTTTTTTTTTCATCTTGTTTTGTTTGAGATGGAGTCTCATGTTGCCCCTTGTTGGAGTGCTGTGGTATCAGAGCTCACAGCAACCTCAAACTCTTGGGCTTAAGCGATTCTCTTGTCTCAGACTCCCAAGTAGCTGGACTACAGGTGCCTGCTACAAGCCCGGCTATTTTTTTGTTGCAGTTGTCATTTAGCAGGCCTGGGCAGGGTTCCAACTTGCCAGCCTCAGTGTATATGGCTGGTGCCATAACCCCTGTGCTACAGATGCCAGTGGGCACCAAGCCCATTTTTCCTTCTCTTTCAACTCCTGGATTTTGTTTTTCTTATATGAGTAAGTAAGGATTATGATTTTCAGATCTGTATTAATGTCAGTTTTTTAAAAAACCATGTAAAGCCCCCAATTTGTGTATTTCCATTTGAATATTTTTGTATACACTGTTTTTCTTTTTTATATCAATATATAGATCTGTAGCACTCTTGTTTAGAATAGCAATATTATATTATGCTGAGTAAAACTAATCTATTTCCTTTTCCAAACATACCAGACCAAATGGTATATACAGTAAGGTATCGTTGTGGCCAGCAGCTGGCGATCGAAGCTCCTGTGGATGCCGATTTGGTTAGCACTGTTCCAGAATCTGCTACGCCTGCTGCTCTTGGTTTTGCAGGAAAGGTATATTTCGTCCCTTAATTAACATGCAGTAAATTGCTCTGCTAGCTGTGGAGTAAGAACACCTTGCTTCTAAAGAGAAACTCATCAACGTGTTGTAAGGTGAAGGAAGGTTTGGGGGTTACTGTTAATTCTTCTGCAAGTAGTATTCGCTTTCCAGCCTTTCTGTTCAATAGCATTATTTTAGTGAAGATCACGGAAAGGTTCGCCCAAAGACAATGAGGTTGACCCTCTTTTCAACAAGATACCGTCATGAATATAAAGTTGATTCTGAACACCAGGGGTTAGGGGCACTGACCCATTCCTCCCCAGTCAAATCTGCTTATAAATTTTGACTCTTCCAAAACGTAATTACTAATAGCCTATGTTGACTGGAAGCCCTACTGAGAACATAAATAGGTGGGTTTTGTATGTCATATGTATTAATATACTGTATTTTCATAGTAAATTAACCTAGGGAAGAGGAAATGTTATCAAGAAAACCATAAGGAAGAGAAAATATATTTACTATCCATTAAGTGGAAGTGGATTATCCTTAAGTGGAAGTGGATTGTCCTTAAGTGGAAGTGGATTATCACAGAGGCCATCATCCCACTTGTTGTCTTCATGCAGAGTAGGCTGAGGAGGAGGAAGAGGAGGCGCTGGTCCTGCCGTCTTAGGGGTGGCAGACACAGAAGAATCCACCAGTGTAGTTCAAACCCATATTGTGCCAAGGTCAACTATATAGAATTTAGTGGTTACTATTTATTTATTATTAAGATCTACTTCTTGGTGTCGTCTCATAAGTCCCTGGTGTTATTTGCTGCCTACTGAGTGTAGGTAATAATAATTGAGCTGTTCCTGTTCATTTAATGTCATGCTCTTAGTGCTATGCTAAACTTTATTTTTCATCACTAGGTAGATTGTTTAACTTTAGTGATCCTTGGGTATGCATATGTCATGCCCAATATTCTCTACTGTGGATAGTATTTGAGAAATAGATGTATTACCTCCTGTCCCTCAAAATCACCTCCTTTGCCTGCAGATTTTAATCCATTTCTTAGGCCAGTAATTTTTAAATATGTGAACCTTTTGACAGTGTTTTATCTTCTGTCCTGTCTTTATATGCTTATTATTCTCTTCCAAGATAGAGGAATAATAATAATTGTTTAAGAAAAAGTCATTACAATTTCTAGCAAAATGAACTGTCTTTTTCACCAAGTATGTTACTTTTAGTGGTTTTTCTTTTTGCCTTTTGGCCTTCCCACAGTTTAAATAGTGAAGGAAAATTAGAATCTGATGGTGGAGAGCCCGTAATCACAACCACATTTTGAAGTGTTACTTACATGTTAGAGTGGCAGCCCAGTCTAGAGAAAATAGGCGCCTAGGCTATTCTGTGTACCGCTGTTCACTGTCCTTTTATTTCTTCTTTTCCAGTGTGGACTTCCATATGTGGAGGTGCTGTGTAAAAACCGATACGTAGGAAGAACCTTCATTCAGCCAAACATGAGATTAAGACAACTTGGTGTTGCCAAAAAATTTGGAGTACTGTCGGACAACTTTAAAGGCAAAAGAATCGTTCTCGTAGATGATTCGATCGTGAGGGGCAATACCATCTCACCTATAATAAAATTGCTCAAAGAATCTGGTGCAAAAGAGGTAACTAATACTAAAATATATCCAAAGAACATCAGTAATTAACATGATGCTAGTGTAAAAATGCAGTTGAATGTAGTAAATCAAAGTGGATAGCTCAACATAACAAATTAACATTTTTCCTAACTGTAGCAACTTGGAGAAACATGTAATAGCTACTCTTATGCTGTGCACATATATATACTGCATATTAAATGAATTTTTAATAGATTAAAAAGCTCAGTATAAGAGCTCAAAATTTCTGTAATTTACAGTTTCAAAAATAATTGCGGTTATGATTATCCAGGCTTTTTTATGACTGGTTAGGATTATGAGCATCTTATCCTTTGTAATTGTATGAAAATTACGTAAAGGTAAAAAAGTAGATTCATTATTGTGTTGCAATAATGAAGAGGAATAGGCAAAAACGAAGACTTATCTATCTCCCCATAGGAGAATAGTTTAGCAAATTGATCCATCGGTGTGATGAAATATCATGTAGCCGTTGAAAACTGTAAGTATGAAGAGTGCACAACATGGGGAAATCCTTTCTATAAAGGAATTTCAAAAAGTAAATACAAGGCTCAGCGCCTGTAGCACAATGGTTACGGCACCAGCCACATACACCAAGGGTGGCGGGTCTGAACCCAGCCCAGGCCAGCTAAGCAACAATGACAGCTGCAACAAAAAAATAGCTGGGCATTGTGGCAGGCGCCTGTAGTCCCAGCTGCTTGGGAGGCTGAGGTAAGAGAATCGCTTGAGCCCATGAGTTTGAGGGTCCTGTGAGCTGTGATGCCACAGCACTCTACCCAGGGCAACATAGTGAGATTCCGTCTTTAAAAAAAAAAGGTAAATGCAAACACCAGTTATGGTGAAGGAAATCTGCCTGACCAAAGGCAGAAAATCATAGTAGACAAAAATAGCCCTGTCATAGTAAGTTTTTTGTTATATCCTGATGAATTGTACTTTTCTTTTGAAAATGATAAAACGTGGGCAAAAGAACCATTCAGGTGTGACAAGGGAAAGTGACAGGCGCTAGGAACGGAAAGCCATTAAATGAGATAGATGTGGGCTATGTGGAGAGAGAAAATTCCTCATTAAAAAGCACCGGAATGAAATAGTCGATAGCGCTGTAGAAAGAATCCTTTACAAGTGGCTGATATTCTGAAATTTTTGTCCAGGACACTCGAGTTTGGAGCAGAGCTGCCCCAAGAACGATTCCTTGGTAATGAATTAATTCTCTGAGTAGTTTTGACTGAATACAACAGTTCTGTGTTTACTGTATGATTTTCATGGCTTCTTTGCCATTTATTAGTGAATGAAACAAATTCCGTATTTTACTTTATTACCAATGTGTTGTTACTAAATATTCTGTAAAACAATTTTGTATTGCATTCATTTACTCAAGGAGAAAAGGAAGTTTGCCAGCTTATTCTTATAAAGAATTCTTATAAAGAAACAAATTCCATATTTTACTTTATTACCAATGTGTTGTTACTAAATATTCTGTAAAACAATTTTGTATGGCATTCATTTACTCAAGGAGAAAAGGAATTTTGCCAGCTTATTCTTATAAAGAATGTGTGTCTTATTACTTCTGAACGCTTATAAAGAATGATTTATTTCCAAGGTACACATTCGAGTCGCCTCACCACCGATTCGGTATCCCTGCTTCATGGGAATAAACATTCCCACAAAAGAAGAGCTTATTGCTAATAAGCCAGAATTTGATCACCTTGCAGAATATCTAGGTAAGCATTAAAATTTCTATAAACTTTGTTTGTAAAAGAGAAAATCCTCCAAAGCTTATCAGGAAGAGAAGATTTTTCAGGTAGAGGGAACTTGGACAAGAAATGCCAGTTAAAGCCTCCCAAAAGTCAGATCCCAAGAAAAAAACTGTTTCTGGTTTCTTTGTTGTTTTTACTTCAAAATATTAACACATTGGCTGCCATGCTAGAAAACAAATTTTTCCCTGGGGACACAGTGTCCCATTAGATCAAATCTAGCTCAAGACATGCATGAGTTCTTACATATACTTCCTAAGGCCCCACATACACTTGATCTTAGCCAAAAGGCCGAGAAGTGATGGGGGCCCCACATACAAAACTAGTGTAAGTTAAATACAACTCATGTGACAGTTAATGTGTTAAGGAGGTACAAGTGTCTTTGTTACATGGATACCTTGTATAACGGGCTCTTGGTATACCCATCACCAGAAGGATGGGTATTCATTGTATCCAATAGGTAAGTTTATCCTACACCTTCCCCCTTCTTGGTTTCTCAGATTCTTTATATCACTTTGTCAAAAACAATTTCATCACAGATTCTAATAGAGTAATTTGGATGTAGATGCCAAATCAAAAAGTAAAAAGCTTGTATAAGCTTATCTTTAATAATGAGGTGAGGAAGCTGGATGTGGTGGCTCACACCTGTAATCCCAGCACTTTGGGAGGCTGAAGTGGGTAGATTGCTTGAGCTCAGGCTTGCCAAGACCAGCCTGTGCAAGAACAAGACCCCATCTCTACTAAAAATAGAAAAAGGTAGCTGGGAGTAATAGCAGGTGCCTATAGTCTCAGCTACGTGGGAGGCTGAGGCACGAGGATTGCTTGAGCCCAAGAATTTGAGGTTGCTGGGAGCTGTGACACCACGTACTCTAGCCTGGATGACAGAGTGAGACTCTGTCTCAGGAATAATGATGATGATGATGATGATGTAAGGAGACTTAGAGATCTAGGTTATCCTGGAGACATCTTTTTAAAATTGGGCAATGCATAAACTATGTAACTATTACATGAAATACAGCAGCTGTGCTTTGGTGCCTCCATTCTAATTGTTTATAACTGGCAATTTTTTAACTGGTCATTCCTGTACTTTACTGGCTAAATATTTTGAATATCAACCTGCTGTGTATATTATCATAATAATATCACAAAAACTCTACAATTAGGCTGTTTCTCCCATCTTTTTTTTTTTTTTTTAATATACTCAACACTATACTAGTGAGGAATTTCCTCATCTTGAGAATGCAAAAATAGTCTAATAAGGTAAGTGACCTTATGCTTAAATTTGAGCGCAGGTCTTCCTGATTGCAACATCAAGAAAATTACTTCTGAACGCTTCGAAATTCTTTCTAGATTTGATGCTTCTGTTTTAAATTATGTATCCCCTAACTTTCAATTTATAATTTGAAAAATGAAGGCTTTGTGTGTCATTGATTTTTATCTTCTTTTTTTTTTAAAGAAAGTCTAAAGGAGAAATTTTATACTGGCTTAAACTATATTCTATTTGGAACTATCCTCTGTTGAAGCAAACTTTCTTCCTTTCCAGGAGACCTCTCATATCCCTTTATTTTTCCCTCTTACCCCCTGTAGGAGCAAACAGTGTCGTGTATCTGTCAGTAGAAGGACTGGTTTCATCTGTACAGGAAGGGATAAAATTTACAAAACAGAAAGTGGAAAAGCAAGATATTGTGATTCAAGAAAATGGGAATGGCATGGAATGTTTTGAAAAGAACAGTCATTGTACAGCTTGTCTCACTGGAAAATACCCTGTCGAGTTAGAATGGTAGCTGGCAGGGGCAGATAGGTCATTTTAAGATACAAAATTGGTCAAGAAGTTGCAGTGGTTCTGCCTTTTGTTACTTTGTTGGTACAATGTAAAATGCTGATGCTTATGTTTTACCTTTATATTTTTTAAGATTTTTTTTAAGAGGTTCCAAAGCTTTTTGTAAAGGCTGAATATAAATGTCTTAACATAACAATTATGAGAAAGACATGATGGCTATGTTAGCCACTTGGATGAGAGTTTTCCAAACTGCATATAGAAGTAACACACTGGATCCTATGAGAGAATTAATGTACACAATTATGATCTAATAAAAAACAAATTAAAAAAAAAGAAAAAAAAGAGGTTCCAAAGCGCTATAATTGAACTAATTAATTGTAACAATTGCTACTTGTATATAATATAATAATAGATGGTTCTTCCCCTCCTTCCCCCCACCCATCCCCAAAAAGTCATTCTAGGCAAGGTACTCCTTTTTATTACAATCATTGGCTAGCCTTTCGTACCTGGTCCAAAAAGGCAGGTGGTAACTCATTTGCCAAGTCCTTGCTCTAAAGGATTTGCACGGCTAGGTGCCTGTGGCTCAAGTGGCTAAGGAACCAGCCACGTACACCCAAGGTGGCGGGTTCGAATCCAGCCCGGGCCCGCCAAACAACAATGACGGCTGCAACCAAAAAATAGCCTGGTGTTGCGGCAGGCACCTGTGGTCCCAGCTACTTGGGAGGCTGGGGCAGGAGACTCGTTTGAGCCCAGGAGTTGGAGGTTGCTGTGAGCTCTGATGCCATGGCACTCTCCCAAGGGGGACAGCTTGAGGCTCTGTCTCAAAAAAAAAAAAAAAAGGATTTGCAAGAGGTTAGGCTTAAGACTGGAGGTGTGGGGGCGGTGCCTCTGGCTCAAAAGGGTGAGGCACCAGCCCCATATGCTGGAGGAGGTGGGTTCAAACCCAGCCCTGGCCAAAAAAAAAAAAAAAAAAAAGACTGGAGGTGTGATGCAGACAGGACAAGTGACTTAAGATGACATTTCATGTGAAGTTGGAATCCATTACATGCTCTACCGTTCTGGCTGTAGTTATGACCTTGGCTTCACTGACTATCCTTAAACAAAACTTAAAAATATATATATATACATGTAAAATAAGATCTTTTATGCCTCGGCTTCCCTACCTGTGCAATGGCGTACTTTTATTATTAAATATTAGGAACATGAGTGAGTTTCATACTTTGGTGGTTAAAGCCATCATTTTGCCCCCATATTTTAAGATAGTCCATGATTATTAGCTTTTCAAAAGCTAACGATTGTTCACCTTTTTGAAAATAGTTTGCAATTGTGATTTCATTATGATGGAGGGAGACAAAGAGTTTGGCGGGTCTTTGCCATCGTTCTTTGAGATACCCCAAGAATAGTAGTAATAATCTGTCTGGAAAAGTTTTTCCTAGATTTGATTAAAAAGCATGGTCCATAATACTTAGTGCCCTGATAGTTTAAGCTCAGAGAGTAACCTAGTACATTCAAAATAAAAAACAAATTTTTAGGTTCAAACCAACCCGTTAGTCTTAATTTCACTAATTATCATATACTTTTAAAAACAATGTGCTTGATCACTTGCAAGTCCATATATACATACATGCCCATGCAGGTCCACATACATATGGCTGCAGTGAATGAAGTGGTCAAGTAGAGACACAGTAGGGGCCGGTTTTGTTTAAGGATCAAGGAGACAACGACTTTTTCGCAATTAGAATGCCCACATCCAAGCATCAGCTGATAACGACTTTTTTCTACTTTGTATCATTAGGATCTAAATAATTTTTTTTGTAAAAACCTCCACGATTTAGAAGTTTAAGATGACTTTGCCCCACCCCCGCCGAGCCCCTGTGTGTGTAAGATTTTTAAAACATAAAATGTTTGTTTCTGTGTTGTGTTGTCACGTTTTGATGTATATAGTGTCCAGGTCGATTTCAAAATTTAATATTTATTAATAATTGAAACTGTTTGTCTTCATTTGGAATAGAGCCTCCTATCTTATCATGGCAGGTCAAGATAAAATCTTGACAGCTCTTTCAGGCCTGGAGCAGCAGTGGGTCAGACAACCCTGTGGCAGTGACACAGGCAAAGAGGCGGTTGGCAAACCCCCTGGGACCACATCAGCATTGTAGCCTCTTACCGTAAAGGTGTCCCCGAGGCAGCATAGAGAAGATGAGACCGATGTGGCATTTGAACTGGCCTTACTTAACATTTGATTTTTTTAAAAAAAACAAGAGACTCAGGGAACGTACGAAGCCAAAATCTTTGATTTTACTTTTGTGTTTTCCATAGTTTTTGTTCTATTGAGATGCTTTTGTAAAGAAAAGTAATACTGTGACAGTTTGGTAATTCTACAAATTTCTTAACATTTCTCCGTCATGGACTTTTATTTTCACAATTTTCTGAGGTCTGAACTCAATTGTTTTTTTTAACCAATTTAATCGCAAATGTTCAATGACTTTAAATTTATATAAGTATTGTAAACTACAGAGAAGATGAAATGTGTTTTCACAGGATCTATATTGTGAACTAAACTAAACCTGCTTTTTTGTGACTTGTGACCCCGGTATGGTAAATAGATGTACTAAGAAGTATGATTAAATATGTGTGTGCTTTTTTTTTTTTAAGTAACTTTTTTAGTTGGTACCTAATGGTTGACAGCGTGAGGAGAACGTCCAGCCTCCACACTTGGCACCAGCTAATCAGATCCTATTTCTCTGATCCAGGCGTTTCAGTAAATAGGCCATCTCTTAGGAAGCCGGCAAAAGCGCTGATTGAGTAGGAGGGACAAATAAAGTAATTAGAAATGCAATCCTAAGTAAACACTTAGGCAAATGGACGAATACACTGTGGGACATACACACAATGGAATATTATTATTCAGTGCTGAGAAGAACTGAGCTATGGAACCATGAAGTGACTTGGGGGAAACTTAATTACTAAGTGGAAGAAGCCAGCCTGACAATGCCACATACTGTGTGATTCCAACTATATGAATAGTTGGAAAAAGTAGGGAGACTAGAAAAAGGTAGTCATACCCAAAGGTTAGCAGGGAAGGAAGGACAGCTAGGGGGAGATTTCTGACTTGTCAGCCCTCATGTCAATCCTTCCCCGTGACCCAAACACTCACAGGCACATTCTACTCATTTTATTACTCGTCTTTTTTTTATTAAATCATAATTTATACATGGATGCATTTATGGGGTTCAGGGTACTGCCTCAATATGCAATGGGAAATGTTTACATTGAACTAAGTAACACATCCATCACAATTATTCTCATTTCTTAATAGTTTTGACATGTACCATTGCATCATGCACATTAGGTGAGGTCCCCTCAAATATCCTCCCTCCTCCCATTGTCCCCCTCCCCTCCCCTCTCCTCTTCCCTTCTACTTTCTGGACTGTAGTTAGGTTTTGCCATTCGTAGGAGGGTGTAGGTATTGCTCGTCTTTCATTTCTCAACATTTGTTTCCTTAAAAAAAATATTCAAAACTAATTCATGACCCTACTCCAAAACAAGGTTTGGTTCCCCTGCAGCTTTGTACCACAGCTGGGATGATGGAACATTGTGGGATTGACTCTTGTGTTCAGCGGTTTAGGAAAAGGCAGGAAACTGATTGTTTGGCTTATTGTGGTTTAGCATCTTGACTGGTGAGTATAAAAGAAGAATGGAGGCTTGGTGCCTATGGCTCAAGTGGCTAAGGTGCCAGCCACATACACCTAAGGTGGTGGGTTCAAATCCAGCCCAGGCCCACCAAACAACAATGCCGGCTACAACCAAAAAATAGCCAGGCATTGTGGAGGGCACCTGTGGTCCCAGCTACTTGGGAGGCTGAGGCAGGAGACTCGCTTGAGCCCAGGAGTTGGAGGTTGCTGTGAGCTGTGATGCCCCAGCACTCTACCCAGGGGGGGACAGCTTGAGGCTCTGTCTCAAAAAGAAAAAAAAAAGAAGAAGAAGAAGAAGAATGGAGAGGGACGAGAAAATTCAAGCTGTTTGCCAGACCATGAGGCTATTCAATTAGTGTTCTCCAGAGGAATAGTATGTAAGTATCCAGAAAAAGAAAGATGGATTGATTTGTTTTACAAATTGGCTCACATGATCATGAGAGCTAAGTCAGAAATTTTTCAAGTAGGCCAGCAGACTGAAAACTCAGGTAAGAGCTGATGTTGCAGTCTTGTGTTTGAATTCCACAGATCAGCCGACTGAAAACTCAGAAATGGGGTTTCTATGTTGCAGTCTTAGAACTCTCTAGAACAGGCATGCTCAAACTATGGCCCGCGGGCCGCATGCAGCCCACCTAGGACATTATCCGGCCCGCCAGGTGTTTTTGCCACTGCTGCCCATCCTGCTTAGCAGCCAACTCGTCCCGGGGCCCACAGTCTGGCCCTCCAACGGTCTAAGGGACAGTGAACTGGCCCCCTATTTAAGAAGTTTGAGGACCCCTGCTCTAAAATGTGTAGGGCAGACCAGCAGATTGGAAATCAAGGTAAGACCCTTCCCTACGACATAAACACCTCCCATCATGCCCCACCTCCCAATACTAGGTATCAGATTTCTTTTTTTTTTTTTTTTTTTTTTTTGAGACAGAGCCTCAAGCTGTCCCCCTGGGTAGAGTGCCATGGCATCACAGCTCACAGCAACCTCCAACTCCCGGGCTCAAGCGAGTCTCCTGCCTCCCAAGTAGCTGGGACTACAGGCGCCCGCCACAACGCCCGGCTATTTTTTTTGGTTGCAGCCGTCGTCGTTGTTTGGCGGGTCCGGGCTGGGGATTCGAACCGGCCACCTTAGGTGTACATGGCTGGCACCTTAGCCGGTTGAGCTATAGGCGCTGAGCCTAGGTATCAGATTTCAACACGAGAATGGAGGGGCCAAATATCCAAACCTTATCAGATATCAATCTCTGCTGCAAAAATACTGCATATTTAGTATAAGAAGTCAGATTTGGAAATAATGCAACTATTGCTGGTGCTATAAGGATTTTTCACTATCCAGGAAGATCTGGGATTGTAACCTCTGTAACTGCTAGTAAGATAGCCTGTTACTTTATAGCAGTAAATGTGAGAGTGATGGATCAAAGATAAAGACCTCAATTACTCATGGCAAAAGCAGCAGCCAGAATTACAGTTTACCCTGCCTCCCAAGTCCCACCAGGGTGACAGAGATAGAACATGCACTCTGCACATGTGATGAGTTGTATTACAGAAGACACTGATTTGGAGGATTCAATATTTGTTTCACAATCATTTCTTATTTATGTCATTTCTTTTTGGCAGCACATACATTTGTTAAGGGTAAAATTAGGTCAAGCATGGCAGCTCACACCTATAATCCTAGCACTGTGGGAGACTGAGATGGGTGGATTGCTTGAGCGCAGGAGTCTGAGATCAGCCTGAGCAAAAGTGAGACCCTGTCTCTGCTAAAAATAGAAAAACTAGTTGGGCCTTGTGGACCTCTATAGTCCTAGCTACTCAGGAAGCTGAAGCAGGAGTGTCATTTCAACTCCAGTTTGAGTTGCTATGAGCTAGGTTGACACCAAGGCACTCTATCTAACCTGGAGCAACAGAGTGAGACTCTGTCTCAAAAAAAAAAAGTAAAAATAGAACCCAAATATCTGATATTTGAATTCACTGAGAATTGCAGTTACTTCTAGTGAACCAGATACTGATGCATTAGTTTCTTAACAACGTTAGATGTGTATATTTTCTACATTAGTAATCACAAACTTGAAACCTGCTGGATGTCTGAACAGGCCACTATATAATTAGATTCTATGAGGACCTTTTTTGCTTATCTGTGGTGGCAGACATCATGAAAATTATGCATGTTTTTTTTTATGCTCATCAGCTTTCATTAGTATTTGTATACTTAATATGTATTTAAAACAACTCTTATTCCAGTGTGGGTCAGAGAAGCCAAAAGGTTGGACACCCTAAAGGACATAGGGTCTAACTGGATACAGGAGGGTAACAAAGGGGTGAGGTTGTTAGCCCACTGGCTGGGAAGATGATGGTGTCACCCCCAAATAGAAAGACAAGATTATGTTTGCCACTCTGCCAAAACAAAAGAATAATGGTCACGTTAGTTTAAATAATTTGTGGTACATACTGGTGGGAAAGTACAGTTGGCAAGGGGAGATATTTTTCACTTGGATGAGAACTACAGTTATGTTACCAACAACTAAGGCCACTAGAGCATCCTATGTCCTATTGTTCATGCTGAGCTGCCTTCGCAGCCCCTTCTCTTGCCAAAACCAAAACCTGATTATTTCTTTTCTGTCTCTACCACACAGTAGCTTAGAAACACCAGCATTACTGCTCTTGACACTTACCGTAATAACTTACATGTCTCCAACATAACAGTTCTGTTGGAAACCCAGACTTCTATTCAGGCGCATAGCTTGCCTCTCTCCACCTCAGGTCTGTTTTATTTTCCTTGTGGGTCCTATTAACCACCACTATCAAGCCCTGTTGAATTCCTTAGTTATCGCTTCAATTTGTTTCCCAATGTCAGTTCTGTTATGACAGAGACTTCCCCTGCAGGGGTGGTGGCTGCAGTCACTTATAGTCCCCAGCCATCTAGGGCAGGTTTTCAGAAAATGTCATTGGTTGAACACCAATAACTCATTTCACAATGATTTCATCTTCCTTCACATCAGCCCTAGGTGGTATTTTTATCCCCATTTTATGAAGAGACTGGTTTAAAAATAAAAAATGTACAAAAGCAAACTATGTAACCTAATTGTACTCTCATATTAATCTGAAATTAAGGCTCAGTGCCTGTGGCTCAAATGGCTAAGGCGCCAGCCACATACACCTGAGCTGGCAGGTTCGAATCCAGCCTAGGCCTGCCAAACAACAATGGCCGCTGCAACCAAAAAATAGCCAGGCGTTGTAGTGGGCGCCTGTAGTCCCAGCTACTTGGGAGGCAGAGGCAGGAGACTCGCTTGAGCCCAGGAGTTGGAGGTGAGGTTGCTGTGAGCTATGATGCCACAGCCCCCTACCCAGGGCGACCGCTTGAGGCTCTGTCTCAAAAAAAAAAAAAAATCTGAAATTAAAAAACAAGAAAAAAATCCAAGAATCTTGAAACCTTCTAAACAAGGTGAGAATGACCCTTGGACCAAACCTAAGCCCACAGGCCATTGCATCCCCTTGTCCAGTGCCGATGTCCCACCCCTGTTGCCACCATGCCATGCTGGATAGAAAGCTGAAGGTGCTGATGATGCCAAGTGAAGTGTGTGCATTTTTGATAACTGTGTACTTTTGGTAACTGCACAGTTTGAAATACTATTCTTTTAACCAAGTTTTATGAAATTACATAATTTTGTTTTGATATTTTTCTGAACTATGTTGTTAGCACACAGAAAAATTCATTATTTGGGGTAGGGGGGTAGGGGTATCTGTCACTAATAGAATGTTTTCCAAAGCTGAACTGCCATGAGGAAAACACCTGTCTCTTCTAGTTTGAAAGACTTCCTCTTGGCCCTGGGGAGGAGGGATTCCCGGACGTTGACACATAACCACCTTCGCAAAAACGCCTTGTGGTGGAGAAACTAATTTGTTTTGTATGTCTTACGCTGCCTTCTGCGTAGTCTTAACACAAACCTAGACACTTCTTGAGACCTGACCCCTAACAATTGTTCACCAGTATGTCAAGTAATCTGGACTTTCCAGTGACAGCACTAAGATGGCATCCCTCAATGAAAAGACAGCAGTTCCATTTGTAAATTGTGGGTTTTCAGATAAATTCTGCCATTTTCACTTCACTTCCTGAAAGTCGGGGTCAGCTTGTGAAAAGTTAACACACTACAGCAACGCGAAATGTCAACCGTCACTCTAAACTTTCCCTGTAGATGAAGATTTCATTGGGTTGAGTTTGAAAGCTGTATACTGTTAAAGACTGTCCGCCCATGTCCTAATACCATGATTGCTTATGAAAAATGTCTTTAATAAAGCTGGATAGTTTGGCTTGGAAAAAACAATTCGAGAATCTTGCCTGAGAATTTTCGCACGTATGAAAGGATGCGGCTCCAAGATGGTGAGCTCCGGAGTCTTTGCAAAGCCTATCCAAAACCGTGTGCGCCCACAGAACGGCGGAGAAGACAAGGTCAAAGAAACAGCCGCCATCGCTACTTCACTTAAATAGGCTCCACGGCTTCAGGAAGTGGGCGGGGCAGTGACGCTACCTGGCCGCCGTCGCTCGCGTGACGTCACGGGGCGACGCGGAAGATTTACACGTGAGCCGCGCTGCGAGGCAACTTTACGGCTTCTCGGGTGTAGCAGTGTCCCGGACTGGCTGTTGGGGAAAGGTCTCGCGGTGGTGAGTGAGTTACGACGGGACGCGGTGTCTGGTGGGGTGTCTGCGTGAGAGAGGCGAAGTACCGCGAGGCCTGAGGCTCCTCCCCTACAGGTTGGCTCAGCGCTCGGAACCACTGCCTGGCCTCGGGTTTTGAGTTACGGGGACTGGCGGGCTGGTGTGGTGCAGGTGAACTCTGACTTGTGAGAAATCTGGATCACCTGCCTCGGACCTTCTGCCCCTGGGTTCAAGTGGAAGTAACCTGCTCCGCCCACTTCCTAGTGTGTTTTCCGAGAATGTTTGGAAGCTATAGCGTATACTGTTATTAAACGTAGTCGTATAATGTAACTTAAGCAGGTGGATTTACTTATCGTTAAAGTAGGTAGTAACCTAGGGAGAGTCCTCAAAGGCAATAGAATTTGTTGACACGCTTAAGATCTCTGGTGATTAAATGGCAGCTTCTTCCATTGTAAAGTAGCAAATATCTTAAACTTAATGATCACATTACCTATCAGATTTGCTTGCCAGACTTTCTTTTCTTTTCTTTTTCCTTATAAGGTCTCAGAAATGTCGGGGCATCCAGGAGATATAGTTTTCTCCACTGGAGGGAATACATTTGGGACTACATGAATGAAAATAAAAACCTGAGATAACAAGAATGGATTTTGCTTTCTCTATAGCAACCACCGGGAGACTCGGAATTAAAAGTAGAAAAACGTCGTAGTTATTGTACAGATGTGTGGTGAGTGTGGTAATTTGTCATAAAAATGTAAAAATGGCATGTTCTTTACAGATTTAATTCATTTTAAAGTCCTGCCCCTTGCTTCAATGTAAAGTAATCCTAAAACTGTAATATGTATATTAATCAAATTGTTCTCATGTGGAAAAATCAACTACTGGCTTTTGCATTTAAGGAACAAAAGCATCTTTTCTGTGTAAACTAAATATTTTGTCTCAGTGTACTACGTTAGTGCATTCCATAGTGTGCCCAATTTGGTACGTGCATGAGGGGGTAGCAGAAGGTACCTCTTGGCACTAACAAGATGTTGTGAAATAAACTCATTGCCAATTATTTTATTATATGCTCTTTATATTTATATAATGATCATTTGTGTGTCTGAGGAAATCTTAAAAATTGTATCTGTGCACCACAAATTGTATTTATAGAAACGATTACTAGAAAGAAATGCAAGTACTGGAGTTATTTTGAACTTTATTTTTGTTTGTTTTGAGACAGGGTCTCACTCTGTTGCCTAGGGTAGAGTGCTGTGGCATCATCATAGCTCACACCAACCTTAAACTCTTGTGCCCAAGTGATCCTCTTGGCTCAGCCTCCTGGGTAGCTAGGACTATAGGTGCCCACCATGAAGCCCCCAGTTTTTCTTTTTTTCAATACAATTTAGATTTCTGGGAGGAGGAAAACAAATCTCTTTTACCTATTTTAATTATTCAAGTTTTTGATTTCTTAACATAGAGCCAAGGTCTTGCTTAGGTGATCCACCTGCCTAGGCCTCCCAGAGTGCTAGGATTACAGGCATGAGCTCCTGCATTCAGACTTTTTTTTTTTTTTTTTTTTTAAGACAAGGTCTCTCTCTTTTTTATCCAGTCTAGAGTGCCATCCTCAAACTCCTGGGTTCAGGGGGTCCACCTGTCTCAACCTCCCAAGTAGCTGGGAGCTCAGTGTATGGCTCATTTTCTTATTTTTAGTAGACATGGGATCTCTCTGTTGTTTAGACTGGTGTCCCAACTTCTGAGCTCAACCAGTCCTTCTGACTCAGCCTCCCAGAGTGCTAGGACGATAGGCATGATCCACCTTGCCTGACTGTATTTTTAAATTTTATATGAAGAAATCACAGCACTTTCAAATGTATGGTCTCAGCAGCTATAGGCTCATTTTACTCTCTTTATTAACATTTTACTTTTTATTTTAGAGACAGAGCCTCAAGCTGTCGCCCTGGATAGAGTGCTGTGCCATCACGGCTCACAGCAACGTCCATCTCCTAGGCTCAAGCGATTCTTCTGGCTCTGCCTCCCAAGTAGCTGGAACTACAGGTGCCTGCCACAATGCCAGCTACTTTTTGGTTGTAGCCGTCATTGTTGTTTGGTAGGCCTGGGCTGGATTTGAACCCCCCAGCTCAAGTGTATGTGACTGGCTCCTTAGCCGGTTGAGCTACAGGCACCGAGCCATTTTACTTTTTCTAATCGATATTAAGAAACTTTTTTAGAGACTGCTGATTAAGTGAGCTGCCAGTGAGTTCATTTAAATTTATTGTTTGCCCAGTCTGAACTCTTAGCTTCAGGCCAACCTACATAAGCCTCTGGAGTAGCTGAAATTATAGGCCTGGGCCACCATGCTGAAATTTAATTTTGGTTTTATAGACTGTTCCCATTTTCCATTTTCAGTGGCAGCTCACCTGCTTCCAGATGCTCTTAATAAACCTTTATTAACTCTATAAATAAATACATTTGATTTTATTGCTTAATTTTTTTATACATTGCTTGTCTTCTTTTTCCAGAGATGGAAAAAGATGTCTCCTCTTTTTCACACTGTGGTCAGTTGACAGAGATGTCTACATTTCTGCCTGTTTCATTTTCTTCTATGTATGCCACACCTCGCCCAGATTTTTTCCAAGCCCTAACCCAGCATTAGGGTCAAATTAGTTTTCAACATCATTGTTCTTAGTAACATTACTGTAGATATTGCACAAGCTCAGAGAGTCTTTATTTATGTGTCTTTGATATAATTACTTTTGTGAGGAATGGTTATAGAGAAGTTTCTTCCTCCACTAAGCTCCCTATAACCCCCTTTTCCCCTAACATTTTTGTATATCTGTAGAGTTCTCCGTTACAAGTCATTTAGATGAACAGTGAAATGACTCTTCAGGAATTGGTGCACCAAGCTGCTTCTCTTTATTTGGACAAAGTAGCTGTGTGTTTTGATGAATGTAACAACCAGCCTCCACTTTATTGTACCTACAAGACTCTGGTTACTGTTGCTTCAGGATTATCAAATTTTCTTCTATCACACTGTGACTTCGAAGGAATTCGAGAAATTGGTCTCTACTGCCAGCCTGGGATTAATTTACCCTCTTGGATTTTAGGGTAATATTTTTTGGAACTATAAATTTGATATTACTTTAAGCTAATTTATAGTTTATTAATAGAATATATTGCAAGTCACTGTTTTGTTTACTATTAGATTTTTCTACATTTGGTCAATTTGAGAGAGGCTGAAGGAGTTCACATTTCCCTTAGTGGTATTTTTAAGTATTTAAATTAATTATTCTGGACTCAGTGCCCATGGCACAGTGGTTACAGCTCCAGCCACAGACACCATACACTGAGGCTGGCAGGTTTGATTCTGGCCAGGCGGGCTAAACAACAATGACAACTGCAACAAACAACAGCCAGGCGTCATGGTGGGTGCCTGTAGTCCCAGCTACTTGGGGGGCTGAGGCAAGAGAATCGCTTAAGACCAAGAGTTTGAGGTTGCTATGAGCTGTGATGCCATGTCACTCTACTGAGGATGCCATAGTGAGACTGTGTCTCAAAAAAAAAAAATTATTCTGAACTTAGGAGAGATTAGAAGTTTTCATTAATAGACCATTTAAATATTTCCAAAATGTAAGGGCATCATTTGTCTGTTAAAGGAAAACAGTTGTAACAGTTTATAAGTTTGTTGTTACATCAAAGAAAATAGAGATTTCATAAATAAATTGACCATCTCCTCCTAACTCTCAGCCCCACCCCTAGACTGAAATTTTAGGTACTCAGCTGTTCAGTAAATGAAAGAAGAAGAGTTTTGAATAATGGTTCACAAAAAGTGAAATATGAGTAGGAAGATACTTCCAGCAAATGCCTACAAAATATTCAGTCATTTAAATTGTTCTAGAATATTATCCTCAAGCAGTGATTGCTGTTCTAGGATTCTACAGTAAATAGAAGCTCCCAAAGGAATGGAGTAGTTGATATTTATCCTTTGTGTCTTAGTAGATGAATTATATAAGCATAAAGCGTAAAATTATATAAGCATAAAAATAAAAAAATTATTTTTATTCATTGACAAAAATTTATTGAGAATTTCCTATGTGCAAAGATGTAACATCCTAAAAGTGGACCTCAAAATATTTAAAAGGAATAAGTGATCTTTTATCTTGTTTATACAAGTATTGTTACATAAAAAACAACTTGAAAGTTTTTTTCCCCTTACGATATCCTGATTTGGTGAAATAGGTCTCATATGAATCTCCATGCCCTGAAAGTTGCATGGGGATATTTGGCTTCTTTTGTGTTATCTTACATAGGCAGATGAAGAATTAGACTCTGCTACCTGTTTTGTATTTTAGGAGTGACCAATTAAGCAAGTGCATCACACTATCATACATTAACTTTAAAAACTCTTACAATTCTCTATAGTGAGTCATAAGAATTTAATATTGTAACTACTTAAATACTCATTAAGTGCAAGATAAAATAACGATAGTCAGATATGTGTCAGTGAAAACACTGGAAATTTCTGATAAACAGTCAAGCGCATAGAGAAATAGAAATGCATAAAGGGAGATCATTTTCAGCAGGCACTTTATGCTGACTCTGCTTGTTTCTTTAGAATTCTCCAAGTCCCGGCGGCTTATGCGCCTATTGATCCGGATTTACCATCATCACTATCAACTTATTTTATGAAAAAATGTAACCTAAAGTACATCCTTGTTGAAAAAAAGCAAATTAATGTAAGTCTGGGTGTTTAAATGGGCTTTTCTTGTGTGTTACATTTTATCTTTCAGTTGAAGGATTCCCTTCTGTTCCCATCTTGAAGTCTAATTTACTAAATCTGGCATTGTTTTGGGGTCTCAGCTCTCTTGACGTTTAGTTATTGAGTAACTTTTGTGAGGAGTGTCCTGTACATTATGGGATGTTTAGCATTATCTTTGGCCTCCACTTATTAGATGCCTCCTGGTTGTGACAACCAAAACTGTCTCTAGACATTGCCATATGTCCCCTGGACATACCCTTCACACCCCATACTTCATTAAGAACCACCATTCTCTGGTGTAAACATATCTATTAGTCTTATAATGTGTTGTGTATGGTTTTGAATTTCTTTTTTTAAACTATTTCCTGTGCTAAAAAAAAAATTTTTCTTTTTTTTTTTTTTTTTGAGACAGAGTCTCAAGCTGTCACCCTGGTAGAGGGCTGTGGCATCACAGCTCACCAGCAACCTCCAACTCTTGAGCTGAAGCTATTCTCTTGCCTCAGCCTCTCAAATAGCTGGGACTACAGGCACCTGCCACAATGCCCGGCTATTTTTTTGTTTGTTTTTTGTTGCAGTTGTCATTGTTGTTTTAGCAGGCCTGGGCTGGGTTCAAATCCACCAGCCTTGGTATATTTGGTGTATATGGCCAGTGCCCTTGCCCACTGAGCTACAGATGCCTGCCACATTTATTTTTCTTAACAACCTTGGTGAAAATTTTACAAAAGAAGTGGCTGGGCATTAGTATTAATTATCAATATTAAGGTATTTATTATGACTGCATATAGTAAGAAGTGGTCATATAGCAAAATCCTGTAGAAAGTCTCTTGCTCCCTATTCTGTGATTTTGATGATGGGTGTAAGTGATCTTTCATCATTTAACACAGGAGCAATCAGCAGACATTTATTGAGTATCTATTATATACCCAGCATCCATTAGAGCAGTGGTTCACAACTGGGGACAGTTTTACTTCCATGGAGACATTTGGCAATGTCTAGAGATATTTTTTATTGTAATGATAGAAGTGGGCTGCTACTGGCATCTAGTGGGTCGTGGCCAAAGATGCTAGTAAAAATCCTACAGTGTGTAAGATAGCACCCCACAAAGAATAATCTGGTCCATAGTGTCAGTAGTATTGAAGTTGAGAAACCCAGCACTGGGGACAGGGTGATTGGGGAGGAACTCATAAGTGAGCCTTCCAGCTTCTTGTAATGTAGTTGGAGAGAAGAGGTTAATACTCCTGAGCCTATAAGGTCCACTTAGTGTCGGCCCAGGTGGTAAGACATTGTTCTAAGTGAAGTAAATGTAGCCTAGTACATATAATAAAATGTTAATGGTAGAAGGATGATTTTGAACTAAATCTTAAGAATACATAGGCCTTCAGTTTTTTAAACATTATAGGCCACATGGTATCTCCCCTCCTGACACAAATACATACAACAACTACACAGACACAGAAAACACTACAGGCTCCTGGGCTGTGACTTTTTTCTCTTGATATATTAATTTCTTTAATGTGAAAACTTAAGTTGTAGTTCATTAAGATGATTTTAAATCAGCTTAAGAAGTATATTCAAAGGAACCTCACTTTCAATATGAACAGACTGAATCTAGCATCTCCTTATCCAGACTGACTTTTGCATTAATTCATTCCATCCACAATTCATCTGAGTCAAAACCCAGCAATCTTCTTAGACTCACTTAGAAAGTCACCGTGCCTTACGGGTTCTTTACTCACTCTTTCTCGTCGCATCCCCTCGGGCCCCTATGGCCCTGGTCTCGAGCACTGCAGGAAGGAACCAGGCGTGATGCGGATTAGAAGTACAAGCTTGTAGGAGGCAGGCTAGCTCTTCTTTGCAGGGTGCCCCAAGCAACCGCCACACCAGCCTTTTATTGAGACCGAACAGCACAGATGAGGGGAGTAATTAACAAGGACTACCTGCTGAAGGCTTGGGCTCTTTCTCCACAAGGAGCATCTGCGGATGAATGGCCTGAGGGTCCACCCCCCCTGCTGCAAATCATCTTGCTCAGAGGTCATCTGGCTCTTGGCGTCCTCTACACTTTTTGACCACTCCTGTTACAACAGAGTAGTTCAGTCCCGTGTAGCATATCGGAATTCTTGCAAAAGATTAGTTAAATGGCTCCTAACAGAGTCTTGTTTATGCTTCTGTCTTTGGTGGAGTCCAGTCTAATCTATGTTGTCGCCACCTTCAGGTGGAAGGTGATGGAATCTCCTTAGAGGGTGAGGGCTGAGCCCATGAGTGCTGAGTGGACAGCGTTACTAAAGATTTGCACCTCATCTCATGGATCAACAGCATAACCGGTTGTCCCTCTCCCACCTCTCTACCTTATTACAGTGTTTAATGTTCTCCACGGTATCAGCTTTCTCAGATCAGATATTCCATGTTGGCTGTTTGTCTAAAGTGCCCATTTTCATTATTTAGAGAATCTCTACTTAATGCAAATACTGCCCATGAAACAATCTCTGACCTTCTAGGCGGAATTAAGTTCAGCTTCCTCTCTTCCCATTAATATTTCGAGCATACTGCATCATCACATAACCACACTGCATTTCAGTTGTGTTTTTATATCTGTTTATTTTGAAAGTGAGTTCAAAAGTAAGGATAATATTTTATTCTTCACGATTTGTTATTTATCATTTTATCCCTGGGAACATAGCAAGTACTTCCCCCTGCCCCTCCCCACCACCAAAAAATCCACACTGAATAAGTAAATGAATAAATGGAGTTGACTCTCTGTATCTGAGGGTTCCACATCCGAGCACTCACCCACTTGTGGATTGAAAATAATAATAGAACAGTAAAAAATAATGTAAGAAAATACAGACTATAGCAACCACATAACATTTTGTGGGTACTGGGTATAAGTAACGTAGAGATGATTTAAAGTATATGGGAGGATATGCATAGATCATATGCAAATCCTCTATCATTATATGTGAGAAACTTGGGCATCCTCAAATTTGGGTATTCATAGGGGTCCTATAACCATACCCCCTGGATACTGAGGGGCAGCTGTATTTCATATTACTTCTGTATAAAAGGATATCTTTTAATTATTAATATTGTAAACTTTTTTCCCCATCTGACATAGAAATTCAGGTCTTCCTTTGAAACACTATTGAACTACGATACATTTACAGTTGAACATAATGACCTCGTACTCTTCACACTTCAGTGGAAACATGGAGAGGTGAACTTGATGCTAAGTGATAGAAAAGAGCACTATGAAAAGGAAGCGATAAAAGACAGTGTAAGTTCCGAGAACTGCCATGAAGAAAGAGCAGAACACATGGACGTGAGGCGAAAGCATTGCTTAGCCTACATTCTCCACACCTCAGGGACTACAGGGGTGCCGAAGGTCGTCAGGGTGCCTCATGAGTGTATAGTACCAAATATCCAGCATTTCCGGTAAGCTCCATTCTTTAATCCTTAGAACTTGAAATTTTTTTTTTTTTTTTTTTGGCTGGGGCTGGGTTTGAACCCGCCACCTCCAGCATATGGGACCAGCGCCCTACCCTTTTGAGCCACAGGTGCTGCCCAGAACTTGAATTTTAAAGAAAGAAAAATTTTAAGATACTTGTTTTTAACTCTAGTTCCTAAATTGGTCATCCTAAGTAATTGAGTCTCTTGTTTCAGCTCTAGTTGAACTTTAGTTCTTTTCCTGGCAGAAGTACCAGCTGGGGTATGAGAAAAAAAGAGTCTGTTGGTCCTACTAGGAAGTGTCCAGGGCAGGGCTGAGGAAATAGAAGGAGAGCAGGAATTTAGCCCAGTAGGTGATAAAGAGCTATTAAGGGATTTGCATTGCATTAAATTCACTCTTGCAGGCTTGGTGCCCATAGCACAGTGGTTACAAGTGCCAGCCACATGCACTGAGCTTGGCGGGTTGAACCCAGCCCAGGCCAACTAAACAACAATGACAACTGCAACAAGAAAATAACTGGCTGTTGTGGCAGTGCCTATGGTCCCAGCTACTTGGGAGGCTGAGGCAAGAGAATCACATAAGCCCAAGAGTTTGAGGTTGCAGTGAGCTGTGACATCACAGCGCTCTACCGAGGGTGTCTTAAAAATAGAAAAAAGTATTCTACGTTTAGAACGATTAGCTTGTACCCTTGTAAGATAAACCATAGAGGTGCTAACTCTTGATGAAGGTGTAATGGTCTTTCTTTCTTCGTCAATGGCCATAAAACTCTTCCCCAGAGAGTGGTTTCCTGGTAGGTTTCCTCTTCGTCTTCCTGGGAGCTGAAACACTTTGAATGAAGAGGAGGTTTTTAGAAGCCTCACTCCCCAGAAGTTTCTGCTTTTGGTCAAATAAAAGAAGCTCCAAGAAGATTTTTTTCTACATCTGTTGACTCTCAAATGTCTTTAGCTTAGTCTTCATACCAGCTCTGGGGTTCCTAGTGGGTCCTCATGTAACCGTACCTGCTTCATAGGGTGGTTGGGAAAATGAGAAACAGTCCATTAGGGACCCAGCACTGAGTCAGTCACATGTAGCACTTTCAGACATTTGCTTCATTCCACCATTTTTGCTCCTTTAAGATCTGTCTCTTCTCTTTTCTCAACTTTTATTGTATTGAATGTGTCTTAAGCTGCTTTCTTAAAATTCAGTGCCTTGGAGCATTGAATATATAACATTGCCCATGTTTGTTCATACAGTGGAGACAGCGAGAATTATGTTCAGGGTTATGCTTTGTTGAATACCTGTTAGAAAGTTTGTTCTCCCCTAAATGTGTGTCTAGGAAATCACACAATATATGCAAAGAATAATTCCCTTAAAAATTGAAGTTTGAGTGTAGCCTTTGTCGGACTCAGCAATTGATGTCCCAAAGTATACCTTTTTAGTACCTGGAGCACTTCAAAGTGAAGGGCATTGGAAAGGCCTTAGAACAAAGTCTCTTTTCTGACCTTTTCCTGCACTCTTTTTTCCTGCTTCCTTCACCCCAAGGCCGCCCACTGAGACTAGAATCCTTCTTCCTAGAGGAACGTCATAGAAACCAGAATACTTTCTCGCCTAAAGCCAGTCATAAAACTTAGAAATATTACTCTAACTTTCCCCTACCTTTCTGTGTAGGAGCTTGCCATAAAGAAATTCTTCTCAGACCTACCTGGTCTGAAAGTAGATCATAAGACTCTTATTCCAGAAAGGTCTGCCCTGTACCCAGATGGAAGGAATGCTACACAGAGATATCAAGAAGAATTTAAACAGGCTGGGCACAGAGGCTCACACCTACAATCCTAGCACTCTGGGATGCCAAGGCAGGGGGATTGCTTGAGACCAGGAGTTTGAGACCAGCCAGAGAAAGGAGACCAGCTCCCTCTCTATAAAAAAATTAGCTGGGTTTGGTGGTACCTGCCTGTAGTCTCAGCTACTTGGGAGGCTGAGGCAGGGGAGTTGCTTGAGCCCAGGGGATTGAGGTTGCACTCTAGTTCAGGTAACAGAGCAAGACTGTCTCAAAACAAAAACAAAAACAAAAAAAATTTTTTTTTAAACTGCTGGGTTTCCCCACTCAGCAAATTACTATTAGTACGTTCTCTTTTTTTCCAATCACATTTTTACATGGCTGTCCACTCTTCATTGAATCTAGAAATAAAAATGTGGTTTTCCCTTGGATCTTTGGTAAGGTAATCCTTGTTTTTAGGTGGAGTGGATTGTGTGATCAAACTGAAAGCTCAGTACTGACTATCTGAGCTCTGTAATATACTCACCATACATATTCTCGTTTTGCTTTTTGTTCTCATACTGACATAAAATGCCAAATAGTGGGAAATGGGAGTTAGAGGTCTCTATTAAGCATCACTGAATAAGTCTGACACAATAAATGTTCTACTAGGAGAGCAGAAGCAGGAGGATATATCAGGGATTTATGATAAGGAACTGGCTTGTACATTGTGGGGCTGGCTTAAAGGCCATACAACAGGAAGGGCTGATTATGAGCAGGCTGGAACGCTGTGGGCATGAGATTGTCCACAGGCAAAATCCGATCCAGGGAGAAGGAAGGTTACTGCAGATCCAGCTGCTTTGTGGGTTTCTCTTTCAACCCTCTTTTTTTTTTTTTTTTTTGAGACAGAGTCTCACTTTATTGCCCTTAGTAGAGTGCCGTGGCGTCACAGCAACCTCCAACTCCTGGGCTTAGGCAGTTCTCTTGCCTCAGTCTCCCAAGTAGCTGGGACTATCTTTCAACCCTTTTTTAAAGGCCTTCCAAGTAAATCCAGCCAACCCAGCATGATCTTTAGTTCCTTAATTTAAAACCAGCCGATTCAGGGCTTTGGGGTCTGATTGAATTACTGCTTGGAGGAGGATTGTGACAGGTCAAGAGACTATCCTTTCTCTCCCACCTTGATGGAAAACAAGTCAGAGAGGGAATTCTGGGGACTGGAGTTCGGTCAGTCCAAACAGATGGACACATCAGAAAGTCATCACAGATGATAAAGTGTGCCTGGTAAAAAGGGATTATTGTTTTAAATGGCTTTTATTCTTTGTAAAGAGAATTTCCTGAATTGATAGCAACATTTTGGTTAATTTAAAAGAAAAGTAGAGTTTGGGATCAGTGGCTCTTGCCTATAATCCCAGCACTCTGGGAGATGGGTTGCTTGAGTTCAGAGGTTGGACACCAGCCTGAACAAGAGCGAAACCCCCTTCTCTACTAAAAATAAAAGATTCTCTGGGTGTTGTGGCAGATGCCGTTGTCCTCGGGAAGCTGAGGAGGGAGGATCGCTTAAGCCCAGGAGTTTGAGGTTGCTGTGAGCTACAACGATGCCACGCACTCTACCAAGAGTGAGACTCTGTCTAAATAAATAAATAAATAAGTCTGCCTTAACATTCAGAAACTTAATCACCATAAGCATAAACCATAAACACTTCTTTAGAATAGATGTTTGCCAAACGTTTGATGTTTCTCTTAACTACCTTCTGTTTTGTCTCAGGATACTTTTTGATGTCACACAAGAAGATATTTTATTTCTGGCTTCACCTCTGACCTTCGATCCTTCTGTTGTGGAAATATTTGTTGCCTTATCGAGTGGTGCCACTCTGCTCATTGTGCCAACTGTTGTCAAGGCGCGGCCATCACAATTAGCTTCTGTTCTCTTTTCCCATCACCGAGTGACTGTGTTGCAGGTACATTTTGGGAGCAAATGAAATGTTTCGTTTTTCTTTAGTCAGCATTTTAAATGTTGTAGAGAATATTTTGTCCTATAGGCCTTTACATCGGATTAACTACCATTACCTATTTCCTCAAGATGTCCCTTTTTTGGTGAAAATGAAAAATACAACTGGATCTATCCTCACTGTTCTAGTAGGGCAAATACTGTATCCTTTAGACAGAGTTCTCCTGTCTCTTCTCTCCTCATGGGGAAAAAAAGAAAAAAGAAAACAAAAAATAATCAGCTAATTCTAACTAGGTAATTGTTTGACCATGTATTTTTTGCATACTGTAATAACTGGAGTAACTTCACTTTGACACAGATCTGTTATGATATGCTGTCTCTTCTGTTTTAAAATTCACATGTATTATGGTTCTCACTAAAAGCTAGTGTAAGTAAATTAAACCATAATTGAGTTTTAAGAACGTAGATTTTCTGATTTTGCCATCAGTATATTTTACATTATCCTTCAGAAACAAGTATTTTTTAAATTTGGCCTTTTAACAAATTTTAAAAATGTGCATCTGAAAATCCATGACTGGGACTTGAGCCTTATGATATATTACATTGTAAGTAGAGATACTAGAGGGAATTAGCAAAATTACTTGCATATCATGATATATGGCCGTGTAAGTTAGGTGTTTAACTGCTGTGAGCCTCAGATTTTGTCTGTAAAGGGAAATAATATTCATCTCAAATAGTTGAAGAATTAAATGAGAGCGTTTAACAGTTCTGGGTGTGTGTGTGTGTGTGTGTGTCAGTCTGTTTGGTCTGCCATAACAAAACACATAAACTGTATCCCTTTTTATTAAGGAAAAATCTGACAGCAAAACTAAAATATTTATAGCACTAAAAATTATAAAATAGGAATAAACTTAAAGAAGAGCAAGACTTATATACCGAAAAAAACTATAATTATTGATAGAAATTAAAAACCTAAATAGAGAGGCATTTTGTGTTTATGGATTGGGAGTTTTAATAGTTCAGATTGCAGTTCTCTCCAAATTGAATATAGCCCCTAGTAAAAGCCCAGCGGACTTTTTTTGTAGAAATTGATAACTTGTTCCTAAGTTTTACATGGAAATGCAAAGCCAGTCTTGACCCACAGAACTATACTGTACAACAATAAAAAGGCGTGTACTTCGCAGCAACGTAGAATTGCATCTGTTATCTCGACTAAAAGAAGCCAGGACACAACAGAGTACATGCATGATTCCATTTATGCAGATAGAACATACAGTTTCCATTTAGAATTGTATCTGTAATTTATTAAATGAAATCATTCAACATACCAGCTGGTCTGTAGCGTCAGAAAATACTTCAGTGGTTGTCTGCAGAAAGAGTGCAGTTGGAGGGAAGAATCGCAGTGGTGCCCAGTGATTAAGGGTGATAGATGTTGGCATGGGCTGATGTTTATGTTCCTCCAGAAACGGTATGTTGAAATCTAATCCCCAGTGTGCTGGTATTAAGGTGTGGGGCCTTTAGGACATGAGCTGGTCTTGAGGTTGGGGCCTTTGTGAATAGGATTAATGTCCTCAAAAAAGCCTCAAAAAAGAGCCGGGCACAGTAGTGTCTGCCTGGAATCCTAGCTGCTCTGGAGGCTGAGGCAGGGGATTGCTTGAGCCCAGGAGTACAAGACCAGCCTGGGAAACACAGTGAGACCCCACCACCACCACCAAAAAAAGGAAAGAGGCCTGAGGTTGCTTGTTCGTTCCTTTTACCATGTGAGGACTCAGCAAGAAGGTGCCATCTCTCTGAAGCATTCCGAGCCCTCACCAGACACTGGAGCTGCTAGCACCTTGATTTTGGATGACTCAGCTTCCAGAACTATGAGCAGTACATTTCTGTTGTTTATAAGTTACCCAGTCTGTGTAAATTTTGTTAGACTGAGATAGATACATTCATTATTTGGCTGTGGTGATGGTTTAATGGCATATATGTATATCAAAACTTGTGATAAATTGTACGCTTAAAATAGGACACAATTGTATCTCAATAATGCTGTTGCTAAAAATCTTTATTCATATTTCTTTGCTTAGACACTTTTTTTTTTTTGAGACAGAGTCTCAAGCTGTCCCCCTGGGTTGAGTACCATGGCATCATCATAGCTCAGCACAATCTCAAACTCTTGGGCTCAAGCAATCTTCTTGCCTCCATTTTAGTATTTTTAGTAGAGACGGGTCTCACTGTTGCTCAGGCTGAGCTCCAGCACTGCACCTGCCATGGCCTCCTGGAGTACTAGGAGATTACAGCTTGAGCCATCGCACCCTTAGACACATTTTTAACCCTTTAATACACTTTTTCTACATAGAGCAAATGGGAAAGAAAATGTAAATTGATTTTTTAGATTTTGTCTTTTTTATCTTTAAGCCTTTTTGTGTAAACTGTGTAATGAAACGTAACTGATGTTTCTGCTTAAGCTTCCTTCTAAAGCATAACCGATACCCACGTTAATAAGATAACCCTGCTTCAGTTTTTCAGATGTGATTTGCCATTTAATAAACATAGTCTTAATTTCTATGTGGGCTTTGAACAAATCATTACGGGGTTTACATTTTTAAAGAAGTGAGAGGAAAGAGATTATTTTTAATATATCCATAGGCAACACCAACATTGCTTAGAAGATTCGGAGTGCAGCTTATCAAATCCAGGGTTTTGTCAGCCAGTACTTCCCTTCGAGTGTTAGCTCTTGGTGGCGAAGCATTTCCATCATTGACTGTCCTCAGAAGCTGGAGAGGAGAAGGCAACAAAACACACATATTTAATGTCTATGGAATCACAGAAGTATCAAGTTGGGCGACCTTTTACAGGATTCCAGAGAAGAGTCTTACCTCTACTTTGAAGTAAGAGTTTTGATGACAGATACTAAAAAGAAAGAAGAGAAACTGTATTTCCAGCATTTTAATACCAACAGTGTTTTTGATAGGCAGTAGGCTAATAATTGTAGAAAAACTGTTTTACCTAGTACGTGTATTTTAAATTGGGATCCAAAACCTTTCTTATTATAGCTGGTGCTGAAATCTTGCTAGAATTGTTTGTAACTGAACAAAAATGGATAATATACATGATAACCTTTCCATCTAATCTTTTCCTCTTGGCTTTGAATCATAGCAAACTTTTTTTTTCTTTATAGTGTGATTTAAATACATTGGGAAATACTCTTTTCGAATTAAAAATTTTAAATCTGCTTTGGGTTGTGTTTTTTGTAGATGTGAAATGCCTGTACAACTGGGATTTCCACTGCTTGGAACAGTAGTTGAAGTCAGAGATACTGATGGTTGCACAATTCAAGAAGGCAATGGCCAAGTATTTTTAGGTTGTTTTTTTTATTCATTGAGGATAATTTTTCTTTAAAAAAAGAAATCTGATATGTTAATTTTGTTGTTGTTCTGCTTTTCTTATGACTAGTATGCTATTCGGTGATAAGTTTTTTTTTTTGTTTTTTTGTTTTATTTTTTAGAGATAGAGCCTCTCTCACTCATGTAGGAGTATAGTGGTCCCAGTCATAGGTTACTCCAACCCAAGGGCTCAAACAGTCCTCCTGCTTCAGCCTCCCAAGTAGCTAGGGCTACAGGCATGTGCTACCACACCTTGCTAATTTTTAAAAATATTTTAAGAGATGTGGGGTCTCACTGTGTTGCCCAGGGTGACCTTAAACCCATGACCCCAAGTGATCGTTCTGCCTCAGCCTACCAAAGTACTGATTTTATAGGCCTGGGCCACTATGTCCAATTGATAATTTTTATAATCTCAATCTGATAGTCATGATAGTTATTTCAGCTAACAATGTCTAATACTCTTAATAAAAATATTTAGAAACTGTAACTTACACCTCTATATATTTATACTTACAGCCAAAGTTACGTTTAATCAGTATTCTAAGAATTTTTTAAATCCCACGTATGTTTTTAGAAATAAATTTTATCTTATCCCTTTGCTTAATTATTGAGGTTATTGTGTTTAATTTTATCAGAAAACACGTAAAAGTGAGCTCCCCTTTTAATATAGAGACTCAAATTTTGAAGCTTCGTAACAACTTTGAGAGATGTCGATTCGATGATTTTGAAGATATTTCCCAAGATTTTTATGACATTGGTGTTTATGTCTTGGGCAGGTGGTGGAAGCAGAGTGTGTTTTCTTGATGATGAAGTGACGGTACCACTTGGCACAATGCGAGCCACAGGAGACTTTGTGACTGTGAAAGATGGAGAGATATTTTTCTTGGGACGAAAGGACAGTCAGATCAAACGTCACGGCAAACGTCTTAACATTGAACTTGTGCAACAGGTAGAACAACATAAATCTTAAATGTCTGTTAACACGTGTCTGTATGAGAAGCAGCCACCACCAATTTTTTACGCCAGGGTTCTTCATTGTTTACATCTGAGATTTTTATGTTAGTCATGAATTACGGAAAAAGGTATGGATAATTCATTGTGCTTCTTAGATCCAGCATGCAGAGATGGTTATTCCTTAAATAAGTGACAAATGGATTCTGAGATCTGTGAAAATAAATGGGCTTATTTTACTTTAAGACCTGTTATTTTTGAAAAATATTAAGAACAGTGTGTGCTAATAGTAGTAAAGTACCAAACAATTTTTTAAAAAATCTCTAGTATATATCAAAATTTAATTAAACTATTTTGATTTCACACATTAAAAAAAAATGAGTGTTGGGTGGCACCCGTGGTTCAGTGAGTGGGGCACCAGCCCTGGCCAAACTGCAGTGGAAAGATGGCTGGACGTTGTGGCAGGTGCCTATGGTCCCAGCTACTCAGGAGGCTGAGGCAGGAGAATTGCCTGGGTCTGGGAGCTGGAGGTTGCTGTGAGCTGTGATGCAACGGCACTCTACCGAGGGCAACAACATGAGACTCTGTCTCTAAAGAAAAATGAGCATTTAGAAGCTTGTTTTTAAATGTCCTCATTGGCAAATTGGTATAATCTCTCTTACAGGTTGCTGAAGAACTTCAGGAAGTAGAATCTTGTGCAGTTACATGGTATAAACAGGAAAAGTTGATTCTCTTCATTGTATCCAAAGATAATTTAGTAAAGGATTACATCTTTAAAGAACTGCAGAAACATCTTCCAAGTCATGCAATCCCAGATGAACTTGTATTGATCGATGCACTGCCATTTACATCTCATGGTAAAATAATTAAAGCAGATATGTTTCATTGCCAAATAATGCTGATTGTATCCCTAATTGGTTAATGGTCCCATATATCTTTATTATAAATGATACTAACATTTCTTATGATAGACTTTCTATTACATGCTTTGCATAATTAATTCCTTTCATCTTCAGAAAATCATGTTGGTAGGTGGTAATATTTCCATTTACAGATGAGGAAAATAAAGCTTCAAGAAGTTAAGCCATTAACTTAATGCTAGTACCCTGTAGCACCTACAGTACCAGCTACTCAGGAGGCTGAGGTGGAAGAATGTCTTGAGGCCAGGAGTTCGAGACTGCAGTATGCTATAAGCACACCTGTGAATAGCCACTGTACTCCAGTTGAGCCAACAATAGTGAGATCCCTATCTCAAAAAAAAAAAAAAAAACCTAAGTAATTTTCCCAAAATCATTTTGCTAGGCAGTGGTTAGAGTAGGTAGGGTTCTCCAGAGAAATAGAGTAAATACACATGGATAGAGATAAGTAAAAAGGGGGGATTAGGGGCAGCGCCTGTGGCTCAAAGGAGTAGGGCACTGGTCCCATATACCAGAGGTGGCGGATTCAAACCCGGCCCTGGCCAAAAACTGAAAAAATTAAAAAAAGAGAGGCGGGATTAGTTCATATGACTGTGGAGATTATAAAATTCAGTGATCTGCTGTCTGCAAGCTGGAGACGCAGGAAAGCTGGTGGTGTAGTGAAGGTGAAGTTAAGCTTGAACCCTAAGGCCTCAGAACCAGGGGAAGTGATGCTATAAATCCTAGTTCAAGGGCAGAAGAAGATGAGATGAGATGTCACAGTATAAGCAATGAGGAGGAAAAAATTGGAAAGAGGGCAGATTTTTTGTTTCTTTGCCTTTTTTTCTATTCAGATATTCAGCATACTGGATAATCCCAACCACTTTGGGGAGGCCAGTCTACTTCACTGACTCTGCCTATTCACATTCTAACCTGGTCCAGAGGCATTCTCACAAACACAGCCAGAAACAATGTTTAATCTGGCGCCCTAGCCCACTCAAATTGACATGTAAAATTAGCCATCACAGTGGCAGAATTGCAATTCTGTCTAGGACTGTTTCACTTCAAAATATAGGCTCTTAGTTGGCCCTGAATCAAGGCCAGCAGTTTGCTGAAGCTGTTGGTTTCAAGCAGGAGCCTAAAGAATTATCTTTCTATGGTCTGTTGGCCATTTCAGAACTTTGAAAATGTAATGGTCAATTCATTAGAAAGATACGGTATGGCTCAGTGCCCATAGCTCAATGAGTAGGGCACTGGCCACATACACGAAGGTTAGCGGGTTCCAACTTGGCCCAGACCAGCTAAAAACAATAAGTGGGCAATGCCTGTGGCTCAGTAAGTAGGGCACTGGCCCCATATACTGAGGGTGGCGAGCTCAAACCCGGCCCAAGCCAAACTGCAACAAAAAAATAGCCGAGACTTGGGGACTGTGGCTCAAGTGGCTAAGGCGCCAGCCACATACATCTAAGGTGGCAGGTTCAAATCCAGCCTGGGCCTGCCAAACGACAGCTGCAACCAAAAAATAGCTGGGCATTGTAGCAGGCACCTGTGGTCCCAGCTACTTGGGAAGCAGAGGCAGGAGACTCACTTGAGCCCAAGAGTTGGCAGTTGCTGTGAGCTGTGATGCCACAGCACTCTATCCAGAGAGACAGCTTGAGGCTCTGTCTCAAAAAAATAAAATAAAATAGCTGGGCATTATGGCAGGCGCCTCTAGTCCCAGCTACTCTGGAGGCTGAGGCAAGAGAATCACCTAAACCCAAGAGTTGGAGGTTGCTGTGAGCTGTGATAGCTTGGCACTCTATTGAGGGCAACAAAGTGAGACTGTCTCTGGAAAAAAAAAAAAACAATGACAACTGCAACAACAAAAACAACAGCCAGGCATTGTGGCAGGCACCTGTAGTCCCAAATACTCAGGAGACTGAGGCAAGAGAATCACTTTAGCCCAAGAGTTGGAGGTTGCTGTGAGCTGTGATAGCTTGGCACTCTATTGAGGGCAACAAAGTGAGACTGTCTCTGGAAAAAAAAAAAACAATGACAACTGCAACAACAAAAACAACAGCCAGGCATTGTGGCAGGCACCTGTAGTCCCAAATACTCAGGAGACTGAGGCAAGAGAATCACTTTAGCCCAAGAGTTTGAGGTTGCTGTGAGCTGTAAGGCTACAGCACTACCAATGGCAACATAGTGACACTCTGTCTCACAAAACAAATAAACAAATAGTATGAGTCATTGGTGATAGATGTGGGTTAGCATTTATTTGTGGTCTTAATACTGGGGTTCCAAAATATCCATAAAATATTATATTTATCTCATCAGTGGCAGAGCATTTGAGTGTATAAAATACTATATTTATCTCAAGAGGATATTTAAGTTATTCCTTAAATTGTAATGTTGTTTAATCTTAATTACACCCCCCAGATTACTGTGGGTTTTCCCCCAAAATAAAAAGATGATTCTACAGTATGAAAAAAAAGACTTTTAATTATCAT
>CAUYTI010066794.1:0-26533 GCA_963575145.1 Galago senegalensis | reverse complement strand
TGGGAACTGCCTCCAGGTCTTAGGGCCCGATATGCGGTTGAGAGTGCATGAGAAAGTAGGGAGGGGCTGGGAATGTGTGTGGGAAAGTGTCTATTGTCCTTGATCTACATAACTTCGTCTGGTTTTGCTTTGCTTTACACTGTCAGCTTGCTTTCCCAAGTGACTGATCCATTTTGGATTTCAGCCAGCAGTTCACGAGCGGTCCAGTTGCTCCGTACCTCACGAGCATTGGGCATTTTCTGTTTCTCTCTTTCTCTCTGTTGCTTTTCTCCTCCCCTGCCCTCCCCTCCCCTCTCTGTCTCCTCCCTTTCCTTCTCTCCCTTCCTTCCTCTCTCTTTCCCCTTATTTCTTTCCTGCCGTTCTACAAGATGTTATCGTGTCTCGTATGACTTAAATGGCATTTCCCTAGTAACTAGTATGTTGAGATTTTTAAAATGTGCTTATTTGCTATTGGTATATCTTTTTTATTGATGTATCTGCTCAAATCTTTTGATTGGGCTCTTTTAATAGCTTTCAATTTCTAATTTTATCTTTTGAAAAAGAATGAGTTAAGCCTAGGAAGTATAAATCTACATATTTACAATGCCTGTGGATGTGATAGGAATACAAACTACTATAATATTTTATAGAATCTTTATGAGTAGATATTAAATAAAGTAATGACAGAAGCCACAGAGGGTTCACTAAGAATACCTTATGCCAAGGGGACCTAATTCCCTTTCTTTTTGAGGAATTAATTGGATTGTATATTAGAATGATTTAATAGATAGAATATTTTGTTCCATAGTCATAAACAAAATGGAGCAATATGTACTATAAAATGATACAGTGAATTGCATTTTGTTTAACAAATATTACCCTCAAATATTGATTTTTTTGAGTTTGTTAACCTGAAGAGATGTTCTTAGCTGAACGTAATTCAGTCACTGAAAATATTCAGGTTAAATCATCAAGAATTTATTGAGTGAAGTAGTAAATTAGATTTGACAGCACAAACGTGCAGAGTGAGCCAGATGCTTGGGGCATGCATTTGTGGCTCCCTCTCCTGCCACAATTCCTCCTGCCAGGCGGTCAAGGGCATGGTGAGGACAGTGTGACCGTACAGTGGGGAAGTCCCTGCCACACGCTCAGCGGGCCACCACTCCAGCAACAGCTGGCACCCCGTCTTTTAGGCCATGCCAAGTGTGAGTTCTGTAAGGACAGAGACCATGGAGTGTCATCGGCAGATTCTATCAGGTGACTTTTTGAGATATATTTGTTCATTCTTAGTTTGCATTCTAGGAAAAGGGAGCATACATTTTGAGAAGCATCAAGGAGCCTATTGATTTTGTGTGAACTAACTAGCAATTTTCTTCTTATCAGAGATGTTTATTGAAACACGATACTTTGATTTCTCAGTGTAATTCCATGTTTTTAATCAGCTCCACATAGCTCTTAACTCAGGAGCCAGAATGGGAATAAAGAAATTTTTCTTTAGGAAGCAGACCTAACACTTCCTATAGGTCTTTTCTTCTTCTTCCTTCTCCCCACCTCCTCCATTCCTTTGTCTCCGAGGCTGGAGAACAGTGGTATAATCATAGCTCACTGCGGCCTCCACCTTCTGGGCTCAAGAGACCCTCTTGCCTCGGCCTCCTGAGGAGCGGCGACTCCAGGCGTGTGCCGCCTCCCCAGACCCTATTCTTGACTGTTTGCCTGACAAAGGCAGCTGCACGAGGCCCCCCTGGCCATGCTGCACAGTGGACAGGGGGTTTTGGTGTTTGGCTGCTCAGCACCAGGCAGCCCCCCCTCCACCCTTCCCCGTGAGCTTGGTGGGAGGGAAGACCTGTGGAAGCTGAGTCAGAGAACTCTCTGTCCCAGCTGTGCTTGTAGCTACCATGTGGACACCTGACCTTCTTCTAAGGCAGTGGTCCTTGACTAGGGACCATTTTCCCCCAGAAGTCACATGCCAGTGTCAGCCTTTAACCACCCAGAGGGAGCTCCAGGCATCTACTGCACACAGACCAGGGGTGCTGATAAACACCCCACAGGTGCTGGATGTCTCCAGAACAAAGGGTTACCCAGCCCAGAGTGTCTATGGTGCCAAGGTCAAGAGCAGCCCTCCTCGTAGCTACAGTCCCTGGGAGCCCCTGGGTCTCCGAGTAGGAGCTGGGGAGGGGCCGGCAGCCTCCCCTCAGGAATGTGTGTGCCTTTCCTTTGTGTTGGGTCTGCGCTTCTCTCTGGCCTTTTTTGAGTCTATTTCTGGTGTCCCACGACCACCCTTAAGTTCTGTGACTCACTGGCAGGACTCTGGACGCATCGGTAGTTACGCGTAGGTAGTGAGAGAGTAGGCGGGGGTGCCACAGAGGGGGACACTGCATCTGGCAACTTCTGGGGAGGACACAGCAGCCGCTTCCACAGTCCTCCCGTGGGAACTGAAGGGATGGCTCAATCCTCCAGCAGTGAATTACAGTGATGCCAGTTGAGTGTCTCAGACCAGGGAAAGCTATTCGCATCTCAGAATCCAGAGCTTTGGGCTGGGGTGTGGTCGCATAGCCGTCTACTGCCAGAGGGCCACATGGTGACCACCAGAAATCGTATTGGAAATACCAATGCCTAGATAAGCTTTGGGCACCCAGTGTCCCAAACAACCTTACTAGTTAGGAGCATAGAGAATTGGGCAAGGGCTAAGTCCCAGGGGCTGGCGAAGGGTCAGTGGCTTCTTCCAGCAGGTGCCCCTGAGGACATGAGGCTCCAGCACCGTGGCCAGCTGCCCTCTAGGAGGCCTCAGTCCCCAAACTACCCAGTCGTGTTCTGCTTTCTCCAGTAGCCTTTCTGTGAAGCCCTTTCTGTCTGTAGCAGAGAAATTTGGCTATTTCTTCTTGAGGACATGAACTGGGGGCTTGCACCATGTAATTCAAAAATACCTACCAAGGCAACTTTCATTGTTTGTACTGATTGTGTGTGTGTGTGTGTGTGTGTGTGAGTGAGAGAGAGAGAGAGAGAGAGATTTCAAACCATTATCTTTGTCATTTCTCTCACAAAATGAGTCTGTGAAGACTCCACTGGAGGCTGTGTATGAATCCATGAGGGGTTGGCAGGGAATCCCATTTCTCTTTCTATGACGTTCAACGATATGTATTAAAATATTTTATTTCACTTTTTAATAAATCCCTGGACCCAGGGTCTATGTGCAGACCTTGTCCTTGTCCCATTTTAGACCTGTGCTCAGGGAGGACCAGCTCCATCCATCTACAGGTTATGACATATCCCCGGCTGCTCAGTAGGGACGGCATCCTGGGGTCGGAGGCACCCTGCTTTCCTTATGCATAAAAGGAATATATCCCACATAATCTCTAGGAAGCAAAATAACCCCTCAAAATAATGACGGAGCTCAGAGTGAAACGGTCCGACTGTGCACCCTGCTGTCCGACTTTCTCACCCACTGGGCTCCCAGCTTGCTCCCAGATGGTAGGAGAGGATCCTGGGGAGCCCCACGGCCTCGCAGCTCTAACCTCTGTGAACCCCCAGGAATCTCACCAGGAGCAAACGTCCAATAAATCCAGGTGTTTTTTTGTCTTGGGCAGGACTGACGTTGAGGGCTCAGAGAGACTTTTTCTTCTTGTGCAGGGGAAATAATTTGGTCCCTAAATTTTGATTATCTCCTGCTTATTCCTTTTCTAATTATCCCATATTTGTTAAATACGAGATAATAAATTCTGAGAAACAATCAGCAAATGGGCACGGAGTGATGTGCTTCATTTTAATTGGCTTGCCTTCTCTCCCTTCTCTGCTAAATTATAGCCCATCAGCACGAGATTCCCTGTGGTGAGCAGCTAATAATGTGCCCAGGTGCAGCCAATTTCACTTCCTAAAGAAGAAATAATAGCTGCAGATCCCCCGAATGAGGAGTGGAGAAGTGGGCTGGAGCGTCTCGTCTCAGCAGCACCGCATGCTAGAACAAGTTTTACATCTGGATCTCTATTCCAGCAATTTTCTCAAAAAATATGATTGCAATTAATTTGCATGACACTGGTGAATTCAAAAACTGTGGCCTTCTTGGAGGCCCAGCACAAAAGCCTTTCTTAGGGACTTCTGATGGATCTCTTGTTTGATTTAGCCTTAGATTTCACAATTTAAAAAAAGACTTTAAGAATTAAAAATATAAAGACAGCATGTAGATAGGTGCAAATGAGAGTCGCACTCCATGTATTTTCCTAAATGGTGCTAGGAGGTGGCTGTACCTTGGTGCACAAACCCTGGACACATTCACCTAATGGCACATCAGTTGGTGGGAACTCATTTCTCTCGTAGCACTTTGCCATGAGTAATATTGTTGATAATTAAAAGACATTTTAGTGGCTTTTAATTAGCTACAATAAAGTACATGTTTTACTTTTTGTCTAAATTCCTTTTATTTCGTAAGCCACTCAACCATGATATGCAGTTTTCAAGTAAACCAACACATCCTTTCTGAGGATGATCTGACAGGAGTTTTCATCCTCCCGTACGACAGACGATTGATTATGGGATCTGTGTATGTTCTCATGGCCAGGAGGCCAGGGACACTCTGAGCACCCCTAAAAACATATAGGAAAGATGACAAGGGAACAATAACTAAGAAAGGAATTAAAGACCCTGCTCCGAATCCCTGAGCACAGTAAGAAAAGTGAAGGAGGAGAAGCAAGAACAGACAAAACAGCACGTCTCCCCTTCCTCCTGACCCGGGGAGTTTCAATTTGAGCTCCTACGTGAGTCTTAACTGTGTTCACTCCACCCCGTGTCCACTGCCGCACTGCGGCTCAGCCCCCGTTTTCTTCCTACATCTTTGTTCCTTTGCAGTCCGTCTGCACACTCAGCCAAAGGTAACACTGGAACTGTCCTGGTCACCCATTGCTGTGTAACACACATCCCCTTAAAATAACAGCTGCTTACTTTGTGGCCATGAGATCAGGGCAGGGCTCAGTGCAGCGCCTCTGCTCCTGCATCCTGGTGCCTGAGCTCAAGCAGCACCCATGGCCAGAGCCTCTTTCTCCTGGGGCAGGATGGATGTAAGGACTTGTAGGGACGTTATCCTTTGTGGGCTGGCATCTGTCTCTCTCAAGCTAGTTTCCAGGTGTCCTTTCCACATGCTAGTCTCAGGCAGACTTCTCACATAACGTCACAGGGCTCCAAGAGAAAGGTTTTTTCCAAAGACCAGGGTGTAAGGCCAGACTGTTAGACCTCTTATGAGCTGGCCTTGGAGATCTCAGAACCTCACATCCATCAAATCCTCTTGCTCAAGCAAGTAACTAAGGCCATCTGGAATTCAAAGAGAGAGAAATGGGATTCCAGTGCTCAATGAGGGGCATAGCAAAGAATTTGTAGCCACCCTTAATCTCTCACAAAAACACACTGGCATTGTGTTATCCTCTAGCATAAAACCTTCAAAGGCTTTCACTGATTATCAGATAAAACCCAACACTGGCCCCAAACACCTGCGCGTTCCTGCTGGCCCCTCAGCGTCCTTTCTGGGCTCTGCTCTCCGTAGGTCAAGTCTGCCCCACTGCTTCATTTCCTTGAACCAGAGTGGTCTTTTCTTGTTCTTCTGTTTGTGCGTTGTTTAGCTGAAGCTGAACTATCTCCCACGTCTCTGTTTGAGTGTTATTTTGTGAGGGAGGCAGTCAGATCTCTCTGCCGTGGCCTTTCTTGGCACCCAGGGTTATCTCACAACTGACGCTGTGGCATAGCGCTTGCCAGCCTCACTGGAGTGCAAGTCCCAGGAAGGCAGGGCCATGTTCTATTGTTCAAAGCTATTTGTGCAACACTGCCTAGCACACAGCTGGCATTTAACAAATATTTACTGACAAGTCAGTCTCATGAAGCCCACTTCGGGGAGGAGTGCCGTCTGTGTGTCCCAGATGACAGCAATCCCAGGATCCTCAGCATCCAGGGGGTGGCCACCAGCCCCGTGTGTTGAACACTGGACTATCACTGGCCTGATTTGAGGGTGACACACATGTGAAATACACGTCTTATTTCAGAGATGTAGTGCAACAAGAGAAATGTCCATTTTCTCACTAATATTTTATATATACTACATATTGAAATTGTAATAGTTTTGATATACTAGGTTGAAATTAATTTCACTTGTTTCTTTTTGCATTTTTAATGCAACTCTTTGAAAACCTAAAACCACATATGCGGCTCCCATTTATGGCACATGCTGTATTTCTATTGGACTGGCTCTCTCAACAGGAGGTTCTAGGGTGAGCCATGCTTGCAGAAATGCACCAGCACTCTCACACTTTAGAAGGTTTGCAATGAGCACATCAAAGACCCAGAGAAGTCCTAGCGAGAGCTATAAACTTTAAGCCAGTGTTTTTCAAAGCTCATTTGACAATGAGTGGGATCGATCTTTTTAACACCCTGTGTATTCATCTTTCATGAAACCCACATAGAGACACATGACTGGGTACCTGCCACCACGGTCTGGAGATCAGAAGCCCAGTGTCTTCATAGCATAGACTCATGGACATGCAGGAGAGATGCCACATTCAGACACTCTTAGCAGAATTGCACATAAAGTTATATAAAACACTCATGGTCCCATGGGGACCTAGAGGCCACTGACAGAGGGTGACAGTGTGCCAGGAAGACTGCCCTTTACAGAGATCTCGGGCTGGTTCTTAGTTTGCTTTACTGCTCTAGTTCGAAGAAGAGGCAAACAAAAGTTACTACACAGCTTCAGATACGTCACGTGGTGGAGAGGCGTCCACAAGGTGGGGAAGGTGGGAGCCAGAGCTGTGTGACCATCGGAACAGCATGTCGATTTTCATGCTGGAAATATAGGCAGTTTTTTTTCTTTCTTCAGTAAATGGTGGATATTTTCTATTGTGAATCTCATTCTTGATAGGGAAGATGAGAGATTTAAATTTACCCTTTCTCAGCACAGAATCCTCTGAGGCTTATTTGGACGGTGCCATCAGCCTCACTTTTGCTTTAAAGGAGCCTGGTTCTCAGAAGAAATATTCTGTGGGTCTAAAAAACAGTCCCTCTCCCCATGCAGCAGAATTCTAGCCTCTTATGCATTAATCCCATGTGGACCTTGACCTCTTCCTTGAACTGTTAACAAGAAGCATCTTGATATTGGAGTTCTCACTAGAGCTCCGGGCTGTCCTGATGCTCTCAGCACCTTCTGCTTATTGTGGAACTAGCCCCTCCTGGGGCAAGGGGACAAGGGGGCAGGGGGACAAGGGTAGCCCTCAGTGCTGGCCTCCTGGAGTCTGATTTCGATAAGATGCTTCTAATTTACGCCCTTCCCTGCTCCCTAGTTGGCATTTTCCAATGTCATTTTCACCCCCTTCCCCAACAATTTGGTGCTAACAGTGTGTTCCCTGTCCTGTGCTGTCCCCTCCTCACTGTGTGACTAGAGGAAATGTTGCATCCTGTTATTGACACACAGCAGAAATGCAGAACATTTCCTGTAAGCGTAAACCTTAATTGCCATCTTTGCTATAATTCTCAAATAACCCTAGCCCAAGTACCATTGCACATAGGAGAAAGAAAGCCAGGCAGAACGTAATAAAAGGTATTAATTGATAACTAACCAGGTGTTCTAACTCGTTCCAGTATAAATTTTATGACAACACTTTTATTTAATTGCTTCTTTCTTCTGGCATTGAAAGTTCCGTATATGACGTGAATACTTTAACTCTTTCTAAACCCATGTGGAAAAACATAACAAGGACTTAAGAATCTAAAGCAATTCCATTTATTCCAAAAATTTTACATGGAAAGAACATGAGAATTACATTGGGTCTGAATCAGTAGTAGCTTCTGGAATTAATAACCTAAAATTTAAAGAAGAAAAGGAAAGAAATAATAAAAAGCCAGGCAGTATGGTCAAGTTAACCAAAATTGCTATCTCATTTAACTTTCTTAACATGTGAAGTTATTTAAATTTCCTAACAAAGAAAACAAATAACTAAATTGTGTCCTGTTGAATACCTCCGGGTAACTTTAGAAGTTGTGCCTTTGAAGATGAGAGATGATGGTCAATTGATTGGAAAAATACTTTACAGTAGAGATCTATTGCCAAGGATAATACACAGAAACATAATCAAGTTGCTGAGAGACACTGGAGTCAAAACATCTGCTGAACTTCACCTAAGCCTCATTTCCAAAATCCATTTGGGCACAAAGAGTTCGTTTTGAGCCAAATCTCTTATTTTTCTTTAGCAGTTCAGTTTAGGAAATGCTGAAATATATAAGGATGCCTATGGATAACAGGATGGCTGTTAATGATTCTGCTCGACACAACTAACCATTTCTCCTTAATTTTAATTATTGCATTTGATCGCAAAATATTTTGTTCTTTCTAGTTTAAAATGTATTTTTGAAATATAAGTCATTACACCCATCTCTGTACACAAAGATAGCATTGGGAACTAATCTAACTAGCCTTTTAGTGTGGAATGTTATGTGACTCTAGACCATATTTTTTCTTTGATGTAGCTGCAGGTGACAGAAACTTTAGTCCCCTTGTCTTTTTATCCTCTGTCCCGCTCTTTGTGTTTCCCTGGGAGCTCCTTTCTATGTGGGGTCTGCATCTTGCTGCTCTCTGTTGTAATACACAGCCATCATTTGGGGGTCCTGTGATGATGGTGTGGTGGGGGAGGGTAGTTTGCTATAAGTTTAGGATAGCATACCTGAGTCCTGGATCGTGGCTTCAGATGTACTTTGTGGGCTTTTTAAAGTTTTTCTTTTTTCCCTTGATGTGAAGCAGGAAAGCTAAAGAGGATACCGCTGGTCATTTCCCTTCCTTAGGTCAGACAAGGTTCTGGGAAAGTAGTTCCCCTTGAAGGGCAAAGTTCTGTGATGGAGAATACACTGGTTATTTCACAGCCTTATTTTCACACTTTCTCTGATGGAAGAACGTGGTGAAATTCCTAGAAGTAAAACCCAGGGAAGTGAGCGGCTTCCAGGAGCATCTAACCCTCCAGCTATTCATCAGACTTCCGTAAGTGTTCCTAGCAGTGTTCCACGGGCTTCTTTCCCTGTAAGCTGACCTTGTGCCATTCCCTGCACTGACCGTCTTTCCTCTTCAGGTGGTGGTTTGTCCTGTGACCTCAATCCTCTGATGGATCAAGAAAAGTCATTGATTGTTTGTTCAGTATTTTTTCATGTTGTAAGGGCAGGAATGATGACTTCCAAGTTTTCTGTGTATCCCAGCTGAAAATGAAAGTCAGCAAACTTTTTCTGTAAAGGGCCAAGTAACGAATATTTTGGGGTTTTGAGAGCTACATGGTTTCTATTGCAGCTACATGGTTAGTAAGAGCAGTCACAGACAATGAGTGAGTAAGATCCCCATGCTGCAGTGAAACTTTACAGAAACAGGTGGTAGGCTGAGTTGGGTCTAGGAGCCACAGTTTGATGACCTCTGTTCTAGACTGAAGGCCACATATTAAAATGCCATCAGGGGACAAAACATTAGCACACATGAGGAAAGGTCAGTGCATTTCAAATAAAAAGTTAGTCTTTACTTTTATATGAAACTCATTCCATATTTCTATAAAAATATGCTATGTCTCATTTTTTATGAAACAAATATTTCACTTTGGATAGAAAGGTGGGTACCATAAATAATTCAATGCTTTTTAATTCCTGTGCAGAAAGAGTCAGAAAATTTGAACACAAGTGGAAAATGGTACTTTGTCTCAGTGTTGGAGACACATGGGAGTGATGGGGACATTGACGAACTAGAGTGAACAATGCTATAGGCACCACTAGACAGTGCCAGGTAGGAATAAGAACACACATTTCCAGATTTACATTTTTTCCAGAGGAGCAGGAAATCTAGATTTTGTGTTCCCTATAAAACTTTTAGTGCTGGAAACTATTCAAAATAAATTCTTAAACACTCAGCACTGTGTAGATTGAACATAAACATCCTAGATGCTGACACAGTTTCCAGGATGAACTTAGGCTAGCTCCACATTTTACCAAAGGGGAGCCCAGGAGTTAAAGAACTTGCCTGAGCCCACAGGGCCAAGAGGTAGCTGAGCAAGACTTGTGCTGTGGCTGCTGAGTGGCCACTTCTCTGGGGCAGCTCACAGCTCAGATCAAGTGTACCTTTTAGCCTCCATGACATTAATATCCATCACCCTGCTTCATACTTAGAATCACAGCCGAGTCACTTTCCTCCACTAGTAATATTAATAATCCCTATGTTCTTAAGTAGTTCTTGAAAATCAGCTAACTTCATAATTTTTTTTCAAAGAGCACAATTATATTTCTCCCAACCAGCAAAGAACTAGTAAAGACAATCACAATTATGGTGATACTGTGACATCAAAGCAAGATAAATGATTCTAATCAGTCTCAGGAAGTTTACAAAGAATACCACAATAAGAAATGAAAAGAAGCAAATGGTTGAAATAGTCTCACAGTGACAGGTCTCATTCTACACAGGCTATCCTGGATGGAAAGGAAGTTAGAGAAGGGCCCCCCAGTCACATTGCTGAGGCTGCAGTGGAGAGAAGAGAGGGTGGTAGAATTTTCATTTCGGGGGTTTCAGGAGGACCCAGTCTTGCATTCACTGTTGCTATCACTCCTAATCCTATGATTTGGAGTTCTTCAAAATACAGAAGCATTACCTCTAGACCAGTGTTTTTCAAACTTATAATCTCCTGGCATGTTTGAACCTATAGTTAAATTTCCAAAGCATGCTTAACTTATGTTGATCAAAAAGAGTAAAAAAAATAGAATATACTTATTGTGCTTTGAACTTCTTTTGAAAATAATTTAATTAATGGCCTTTAAAAACTTTTGTTTGATCCTGCAATTCCTTTACTAGGTATATATCCAAAAGACCAAAAATCACTTTATAAGAAAGATATTTGTACCAGATTATTCATCGCAGCTCAATTCATAATAGCCAAGTCATGGAAGAAGCCCAAGTGCCCATCAATCCATGAATGGCATAAAATTGTCGTATATGAATACCATGGAATATTATGCAGCCTTAAAAAAGATGAAGACTTTATCTCTTTTACGTTTACATGGATCGAGCTAGAACATATTCTACTTAGTAAAGTGTCTCAAGAATGGAAGAAAAAATATCCGATGTACTCAGCACTATTATGAAACCAATTTACAATCATTCACACTTTTATATGAAGAATAGACCACAACTATGACCCAAGATGAAGTAGGGGAAGATGGGAGGGTAGTGAGAAGGTCAAATTGAGGGAGGGTGAATGGTGGGATCACACCTATGGTACATAATGCAAGGATACATGTTGCATCTATTAGTATAGAGTATAAATATCTTAACACAATAATTAAGTAAACGAGATGAGGTATATATTAACCAGTGTGATGTAAGCATTCCTAATTCTATATGAAATCAGCATATTGTATCACATAAATGCATTCATGTATACATGATCTATGTGTTTATGATTTAATAAAAAAAAAAAAAACTTTTTTGACACACCTAAGATCCTCTCACAGCACACAGCCATAACACAGAGGTTGAAAATTACTGCTCTGGAAGTAATTTGTTTGGAAGAGAATGCTAGGGAGAGAAAGATTGTGAAATACCCATAGTAAACTCTGATGAAGTATTGCCCTAGTGACAGTGAGAAAGAAATTGTCCTAAAAGCCTGGTAACATCACATCTCATTTTATTTTAAGTCCTCAATTTTGAAATGCCATATATAAGAAAATAAATAAGACAAGAAAAAAATACATATAAAGAGAAGAAATTGGCATTAAAACTAGACTCTGAGATGGAAGGGATAGGGCTTTAATAGGAAAAATAGACAAATTGTAAAAGCAAATGGATAATACTGTGAGCAGAGAGTTGGGAACTCTAGGAAAAAGTTTAATGGAGATACTAGAAATTTTCTTAAAAAATAACAGAAATGAAAAATGTCTTTGATGTGCTCATTTGTGGACTGACACTGCCAAGAAAGACTCAGTGAGCATGAAGATATGGCAAGAGAAACTTCAAACTGAAATGCAAATGGAAAAATAGAATGAAAAAAAAGGAAGAAATGGAATATTCAAGTACTGTGGGGCAGTTATACAAGGTGTCATGTATAATGAGACTATCAGAAGGATAAAAAGGAGAAAAAGATATATTGGAAGTAACAATAGATAAGAATTTTCCAAAATTAATGACAGACACCAAACTACAGATCCAAGAGGCTAAGGGAACACCACACAAGATAAATACCCAGAACTGGGAATATCGTATTCAAACTATAGAAAACCAAGGAGAAATATAAAATACTAGAAGAAGCCACTGGGAAAAAATCACCTTACCTGTGGAGGAACAAAGACAAGAATTACATTAGACTTTTTGCCACAAATCACAAAAACAAAGGAGTGAAGTGAAATGTGTCAAGTATTGAAATAACAACACACACCTACTGACATAGAATTCTACGTCCAACAAAATGATTCTTCAAAATTAAAAAGGAAATAAAGATTTTGTCAAAAAAAAAAGGGAATTTGTCACTAGTAAATCTGCCTTATAAGAAATGTAAACAGGAAGTGAACTGATGACACCGAGCTGAACCTCAGAGTCAAAGCATTCTATGATAGACATACTTTTATCTGACCCTGTGAATGTTCCTTTTTTTGCATTATTATTATTATTGCTCAATATTTCATCTGATTTCCTTTCCGATTGCATTTATCTTCATTCATTCTTTACAAGGTTTTTGTTTCTAGTCCTTATCGTAAACATTGTTATTGTTACTAAATTTTAAGTCTCTTTAATTTTGTGAAGGCAAAAAGTGGGAACCAAATAAACACATGCACATATAGAGAGAAAATTTAAAAAAAAATTTAAAAAAAGAAATGAAAACAGAATTTCTTCAGAGAATAGGAAAATTATAAAGGTCAGAAACTCAGATTTATGTAATGAAGAGAGGAGCATCATAGAACTAAATGACGTAAAATGGAATTTGGAAAGCAAAATAGACAGATCCCTATCCACGACCCAGTCAGTAGGTGGCAGTCAGCAGGTGGAAATCAGTAGAGATCGATTCCTCATGGTGCCTCAAACAACTGAATCTAATCGACATTTACAGGAAGCTTCACCACCACCAACAGACTGCACGTTGTTTCCAAACTCACATGTACTGTTCACCAAGACCATGTTCCGGACCATAAAAGGCACCTCAAAAAAGTTAAAATCATAGATATCATATAAAATGTGGTCTTAACTATAATGAATACAACTGAAATGGAATCAAGTTAAATTTCATAACATAAAAATAACTGGGAAGCCTCTAAACGTTTGGAGAACAAAAACACACTTCTAAATGACACACAAGTCAAAGAATAAATCTCAAAGGAAATTAGAAGTATTTGAAACTAAATGAAAATAAAAACATAACCTATAAAAACATGTAGGATGCAAATCATTGCTCCATCTGAAACTTACAGCAGTGAATGCATACACTAGAGAAGAAAGCAATCTCATGTTAGTCAGCTAAGCGCTCACCTCGGAAGACTAGAGAGAGAAGGACACTATAAGCCCAAAACAAGCAGAAGAAAAGAAATACTAAAAATTTGACCAGAACTCAATTAAATTGAAAGCAGGAAACCAATAGAGAAAATCAACAAAATTAAGATCTGGTGCTTTGAAAAAGTAAAAAGAATTGATGAATCAATTGATGAATCTTTGACCTGGTTTTTTAAAAAAGAGAGAGAGAGAAAAGACACAAATTACTCATAGCAGAAATTAATGACAGTGCATCTCTAATAATCCTGGATATTAAAAGGATAATTGAGGGTAATAATTAAAATGATAACCTAGATGAAATCAAGTGCTTTCTTGAAGGATATAAACTATCAGAATGTATACATAGGAGATATAGGTAATCTGGATGGGCCTGTATCTATTTTAAAAATGGAGCCAATAATTAATGCCCTTTGAAAAATACAGTAACACATCCAGTGATTGCATTGGTGAAATCTACCAAACATTTCAGGAAAAAAAAATTATGAAATCTCTACATTGTTTTCCTAAAAATAAAAGCAGAGGGAATATTTTCTAACTCATTCTATGAGGCCAGCAATACCCTAAAACTGAAACCAGAAAAGGACATCACGGGAAAGGAAAACTGTAGTTCAGTATCTTTCATGAACTTAGGATGTAAAATTTCCCAATAAAATACTAGTAGATTCAGCACAACCGTGTATAAGAAGAATCACACACCGTGGTCAAGTTCATTCATATCAGATCTGGAAGGTTGGTTCAATGTTTTAAATTAGCGAATGGAACCCATCTTATTAACAGGCTGAGGAAAGAAAATCATGTGATCATAATGATAGATGCGGATAAGCATTTGGTAAAACCGACACCTACTGATGATAGAGATTCTGAACAAATTAGGAATAAAGGGGAACTTTTTCATCTTGATTAAAAAACACCTAAGTAAAACCTACAAAATCATACCTAATAGTGAGAAACTGTGCTTCTTTCCTCAGAGCATGGGACAAGTCTCATCACTCCTTTTCAACATGGCCTTCAAAGTCCTAAACTAATGCAGTAAGACAAGAAAAGGAGATTAAAAAGTATACAGATTGGCAAGGAAGAAGTAAAACTGTCTTTGTTCACAAAGGACATGATAGTCTACATAAAAATCTGAGGGCCAGGAGTGCTGTGGCTCACACCTGTAATTCTAGCACTCTGGGAGGCTGAGACAGTGAATGGTTTGAGCTCAGAAGTTGAACAAGAGGAAATCCTCCATCTCTGAAAAAAAAAAATAGCTGAGCATTGTGGTGGGCACCTGCAGTCCCAGCTCCTCTGGAGGCTGAGGCAAGAGAATCACTTGAGCCTAAGGGTTTGCAGTTGCTGGGAGCTATGCCGCTATGGCACTCTACCAATAGCCACAAAGTGAGACTGTCTTAAAAAAAAAAACCCTGAAAGAATCAACAAAAATATTCACATAAGTAAAGAGCGATGATATAGCAGTTTTTAGGATACAGGTAAATGTACAAAAGCCAATTACTTTTCTATACATCAGCAATAAGCAATTGGAATTTAAAATTAGAAACACGATATCATTTCTACTAGTACCAAAAACAGACACGTATCACTCTAGTTAAATATGTACAAGATCTACATGAAGAAAACTACAAAATTCTAATGAAAGAAAGCAGAGATCTATGAAAATGAATAGATACCTCATTTTTCTATTTTTTATGGCTGTGAAGACTCACTAATGTCAAGATGTCAGTTTTTCCCAACTTGTTTTACATTTGTTTTTATTTCCAAGACAGTCACCTGACAAGCAAATAGCATATTATTCTTTCCGACATCTCCGATAAAGAAAGACCTTTTGGTTCTTTGTGTTCTAGAACTCTGAATAGATAAGAAGTTTCTTCTTTTTACTTGAACTGAATGAACTAATAACCACAAAATTCAACAAAGTCTTTGACAAAAGATGAACATCAAGGGCCTTGAAGTAGCCTCAGCTTCATCAACTCTCAGCCCTCATTGATCAGAATATTGGCTCCAACGTGCTTTTAAAGCAGGGCTTCCTGAACAGGATATCCTTCAAGAGAGGCAGTCTTATATTTGAATGTTATCAAGAAGCTTGACAATGTCACCAATTCAGTAGATGTAAAATTATCTTGGACATTTTCTAAAACACCCACTTTTCTAGGTAGTAGCTATGTGTTCTCATGGACCAAGTGAGCCAGCCGTGTGGAGAATGGTACTGGAGTGCTTCCTGTGACCGTCACACACCATTTTAAAGCATGGCCCCCAGTGTGGGGCTCAGCAAACCCCTGCGGGGAAACTGGGTTGCTCCCTGTGCTCTGCCTCCCATTGGTCTTTATCCAAAGGAAAGTGAAAGGTCAGCCAGGCAGTGAGAATTAGGCCACACACACATACACATGCACGCACATGCACACACATATGTGCACACACACAGAGAGCAGAGGCCACATTCTCTCGCGTCCTATATCCACCAGCAACAGGCATGACATTCGGTGCTAGGATATACCATCTCATCCAAGGCATAAATTTTACTTTGCCTAAAGCATTAATCATGTTTAGCTCCAAAGACTGTAGTCATGTTACAACTTGCTTCTTTACGTTCTGTTTTCATTTCTTTCAGAGGCGTTGTGTTGTCAGAACACCCCTTTCATAGGACATTAAGCAGGATTTAGAGCTGGTCTTCCAGAAAATTGGAGCCAGAGCATGTAGACAACGGAGCCTCCTCTTTTCTGTTGATAGGTGTTCTTACTTTAAATCAAGTTAGCAGAAGAGACCGTGAATTAAATGTTAATCTGACCTGATGAGCAAAATATTGAAACCTCTCCTCTCAAAGAAAAAAAATACCTATAAAATTTACAGTTTGAATGAATTAAATGAAGGTAAACAAGTCAAATGTTAGTTTGTTTCTGGTTCAATAAGATTTTCTAGCAAATATAGTCTACTATTCTAATATAAATACATAACTACACACATGTATCTACATGTGTGTGTACAGTTTTTATCTTTTCAACAACTCAATCTGTTTTGAGTAACCTTAGCCCAAATACAGTGGAACCTCTGTAAGTTGACCACCAAAGGATTGTAACAAGCAGGTCGACATATAGGGGTGGTCAACAAAGGAACTAGGCCGGTCGTCCTGATAGGTATGTGGTGCATGTCCAGTCTATGAAAATTAGGTCAGCTGCAGGAGGGGGTCCGTGTAGGGAGGGGGTCCTCTGTGGAGGTTCTGCTGTACGTCAAAATAGCACTGTGTCTTATTCTGAAATTACACGCAAAATCAGGGTCTTTAACAGCAAGGAGAACGTTCTGTCTGAGTTCATCAACATAAGTAGATTATCCCAAGGAAATTTTACACTAAATTCATAGGAAGTAAAAAAAAGGTGGCTCTAATTGTTTATGGTAAAATTAAGTTACCAGGAAGAATAAGTAGGCTCTGGGCTGCATTTGGCACTTGGTGGTGTGGCCTTCATCAAGCCTTTTGGTGAAGATGGCTCTGAAAGTCCCAGTAGGTGACTTTCCCTAGCAGTTTCTGAAAGCCAAAAAGGCAAGTGTACATCCTCCTTCATCTGCTCATCCAGTGTCACGCAGCTACTAAGGGCCGGGTGTAGTTTCAGATTAACTTTTAAAACGGCCATTTCTGGTACATACTAATATTAGGGAAAAAAGTGTGGATTGATGGATTTGGTGAGAGATGAACAGGGAGTGGCCAGGCAAGAAGGAGACACAAAGGCGCTGGTGGCTCCAGAGAGGGCATGGCCAATGCTTTGTCAGACGAGACATCCACAAGGTGCCTATTTGAAGGTACTCCCAGTCAGCGCTGACTGTGACCTGGCCCAGTTCCCACCTGTGCTTCCATCAGAAAGCACGCAGAGCTAGGGCCAGAGCACGAGCCTTCTCCAGGGCCGTCCCTCCAGCACGTGGCCTCCCATCCACACACTGTGGTTGGTTTCTTGGCATGCATCCCCTCGCCCCTGACTGATGCCAGTCAGGACAGTTTGTCCCCACAGCTGTATGTGACTGAGGACGCACATGTTTATTGCAGACAGCCCCGTTGTGTTATAACAAGTGACATTTGTTCAGGGTTAACTGTGGCCCTGTGTCCTCCATCATGCCAACACTGTCTCGGCAGCTATTCTTATTCCCACCCCACCCCGGTGCCAAATATTGTGCTAACTAATGGCCTGGCAGATGCTATTTTATTTAATATCCATAATAATTATAAGGTGGTCATTAGTATTTTTATTTTGTAGATGATAAGAATGAGACTCAAAGGATGGAGGTGCCTAGCCTAATGTCATACTCCTGGTAGGATGGGCCAGCATTACTATCCAAATAAGTGGCTCCAATCCCAGGCTCCTACCCACCACAGTGCCAACCTGTGCCTCACAGTACAGTGCATGTGCTGGCCACGTACCCGGGGTATGTGGCTCTGCAGGGGTGCCACCAGCGACACATCACATGTTCCCGGGGTTTGTGGCTCTGCAGGGGTGCCACCAGCAACACATCACATGTTCCCGGGGTTTGTGGCTCTGCAGGGGTGCCACCAGCGACACATCACCACACTCCATTGTGCACTATATTATTGTTCCAAATCTACTGTTGGTTAATATTTTTCCTGTTTTCACATGTCTTGACTTTATCCCATTAGTTTCAAGAGGCAGGAGAATCTTCCTTTAGGACATAAAGGCAAAAATAATTCTCCACAATTTTCAATAGGATAGCATCTGAGGTCAACCTAAAAAGGATTTTTGAGAAATAAACACCCGAATTTGTATCAAATATAGTATATTTTATAAATAGGCCTCAGTGATTTTCTGAAAAAATAAACATAAAACCAATAACAAATGATGCCCCTCTATTTAACCTATGTTCAGAGGAGCAGATTAAAGATTTTATTTTGGAACATTAGATTTAGTGGAAAACATTTGCAGATGGGTGGTGCATGTTCACAGTTCTTTAAGATCTCAGTTTGACTCATTGACAAGTGTCAGAAATGAGTCACTTTGACATTGAACCTGTAAATCGTGTAAATGGAGCTAACCTGGCTTGGATGACTCTGAGAGCTCTGGCTTTGAATAGTAAAATAGCAGTGAGGAACTCTCACGATCACGGTGCTTTCAGATAATTTCAAATAGTTTAATATTTGCTGTTTATCAGGAGAAGGTGGGGAATTGTAATGCTGACAGGTGAGGCTACCAACGTATGACTAAAGTCTAGAATCTGGACTTTCCTCCACGGACCAGTGACTTCCAGAATTATTAGCATCACAGATGTAACAAAAGCTGTTTTGTGATATTTCTATATATAAAACAGGCACCTTACCTTGAGCACATTGCGTGTGGCTTAAGTCAGCAGGTTTCCAAGGCAGTACTAAACCTCAGTCTGGCCAGAAAACATTTTTAGTTCTAAATTTTGAACTATAATTCGTGAATAATTTTGGTTCCTCAAACATTTAAATTAGTGAAATGTATTTCGCTTTCCTCTTTCCAAGTCCCGTTTCCGTTTAATCCCTGACACGGTCTCTGCAGTTCGTTCACTGAGCACAGATGTGAGTGGTTGTGACCAGTTGTCAAGAACTCTCGTAAGGGCCAGGACAGCAGCACACAAGAGTGTGACCTCTGTCTTCGTGGGGCTTGTGCTCTATGAGAAGGAAAGATGATACAGATGGTCCCCAGGTTACACACATTGACTTGTGTACACCTCACAGGAACCGAGGCTGTTACAATAAGTCCCCGAGTTGCAAATGTTCAACTGATACACAACTCAGACTTGCAAACAAAAGCTATTAGAGATAATAGGTAAATGCACCTGTTCCAACTTACATGAAAATTCAACTTAAGAACAAACCTAAGACCCTATTTTGTCCATAACCTGAGACAGCCTGTAGATACATAAGAACAGCCCAGGGCGATGCTGTAGAGATGGCAGGGCGGGGGGTGGGGGTGGGGGGGGTGGGTGGGGTCTAATAGAGGAGGTGGCCAGGAAGTGTTCTCAGAGGGGCCCGGGCCAGGGCACTCAGGTCAAAACCTGAACGAGTAAGAGAGCAGGCACAGGGCTCAGCACCAGCGAGCACACAGAGGAAGAGGGAGGCCGCGGTGCTGAAGGAGGGAGGGTGAAGGGAGAGGCAGGCTGGGGTGAGGTCCCTGAAGGCCCCAGGGAGGCCTTGGCTCTTTATTTTGATTGTAGCAGAAAGTCCTTGTTCCAACCCAGATCAAACTTGATCTTTTGCTGCCTGTTTAAGTCTCCTTAACTTATTAAAAATGTTATTAAGATGCACAAGCCTGTGTGGACGTGTGATATTTGGTAGACATTTAGCTCGTGGAGTTTCTTTGTCAGCCTTTAGGCCATTACCCCGCCTTAGGAGAACTATCTGAACTCCTTGGGGAATAAGGAGTTAAAATTGCATTTTAAGAGCATTTTCTCACCTGAAAAAAATAACGTTTTATATATATATAAGTTTATTTAAAAGGTAAACAAAATTGCACTTAGTTCTAAACTTTATTGGAGTATTATCACCTTCCTGGAGAGTATAGAACATCTTCTTACATGTGACATATATAACAAGTCTGAACGCTGGACCATGATGGCCAGTCCTGGCTCAGGTTTGAGGAAGGTGCTGTCCCTTCCTCTCTGTGTCCTTCTTTCTTTTTTTTTTTTATGAAATCATAACTGTGTACATTATGCATTTATGGGGTACAATGTGCCGATTTGATATATAATTCATAGTGCTTACAGCAAACTAGTTAGCATAGCCTTCACCTCACTTACTGGTTGGGTTAAGACATTTATACTCTTAATAGATTTGGCATGTACCCTTGTAATATGCACCATAGGTGAGGTCCCACCAAAAGTATGCAATGTACTCAGTACCATTAGGAAACCAGTATGTAATAACTTACACTTTCTTACAAATCATAACACACAACTATAGCCCAGAAGGAAGGAGGGGAGAGGAGGGTGGGAGAGGAGGCCGGGTCGGGGGAGGATAATCAGTGGGACCTCACTGTGTCCTTCGTAGGTGGGTCATGTAATTCCTGTGTCCAACGGTTCCCTCCTTCTTGATGAGCTGTTACGAATGTCAGGCACGTGCTCCAGGTGTCTTGGGCCATTCACATGTCAACACACACTTGGCATATATTAAGGAATTAAAATGGAAATTATTAAATTAGAATTCAATATGTCCCTCTAATAACTGTAACTACTTCTCAGGAATAACTCTAGAGTTGATGTGTATTCCTGACCTGTTAGCTCACGCGGTGAGCTCACTTCTTTCAAAGCTCATCTTGAACAGAATTATTCCAAAAAGCTCAATCTGAGTGGGTACTTTCTCTTCCTCACAATATAACTTATACCCACACGTAGTCTTCTCTCTGCTTCAAATTTTTGTAATACTGTAATAGAAAACAAATTAAAATGATATTTTTCAACTTTACTCAAATCGAATGTATGGGCCCAAGTGATAAGTAGTTATTAACAAGTGACTTTATACAAAGACCAGAAATGTGTGTTTAGGTGACATGTGGGTACTCAGCTCCTTCTTGGCAGTGGTGGTGATGTCCCTGCAGTCTTGGACCTCCCAGTCATTTGAACCATGAGAAAAATACATCTATTGCAAGCTCCCAGTTTACAATGTTTCGTGATAGCGGCATCTGCATGGACCAAGGTGCTTGTTCAGAGCGGAGAAGTGGATAAAAAGAAGAATCCAGGACCCTCCCCATCCAGGTAACCCGATGATTTGGAAAAGGCATTCACCCCTCTACCTTTCTTGTCTGAGAAATGAGGATGGTCGTATTGGTATAGGACTTTCAGAGGTGAGATCATATTTAAAAGTTGTCATAAAACAGGAATACCCAAGGCATAGGCTTGTTAGTTTCTTTGACTTTGAGATTGATTTTTCTAAGTAATCGTGAGATCATTCTTATTATTACTAGCTATAATGTCTATTGGCAGGTTATAACTGGCACTGCACCACATCCTTTAAAGATGTGGTCTCAGTTACTCCTCACAGGGACACTGTTAAAGTCGGGGCTGTTATTCTCCCCATTTTAGGTGAGAAAACTGAAGTCAGAACATTTATTTAACTTCCACAATGGTTATATAGGGAGCAAAGTGGTAGAGCTAGGATTTGATCCCAAGTCTACACACATTAAACGGAAGCCCCGTGTAGCCCCCGAGTGGTCAGCGTCCCTCTGGCTCACGCCTTAGGGAAGAACGTGGGAACAGTGACAGACACCCAGTAGGGGCTGTTAGACACTTGTGTTTATCAAAGTCGCGTTGTCGACATTTTCTAAGTATTTTATATTTTTATACTTTTGTGCAAGTGGCAGACTCAGTTTATGACTCCAGGCTTAGTCTCTCTTTCCGTTAAGAGTCTCATTTCATTTTGGGATGATGTCTTAGCTATGCCGGGGCTTTGTGGCTGGTGTTTGCACTTCCTTACAAAGTGCCAGAAGCTGCTACCAGCCCCCTACAACCGAAGGCACTGCCTCTACCAGTTCGACGCTGCAGAAGAGGAGTTGTATGTTTAGATTTATTTTTACATTGAGTGAGGGGGTAGAGACAGGTCAACTCGGAATGGTAGATTAAAAAAATAATAAAGCTGGGTTATTTGTACCTACTTTTTGGCTACATTATCTAGACATAAGCCACCAGAGGGCAAGAGAATGTAACATATTATACATTTTTCAAATAAGTTTGTGTTCAGAAGTTTGGTAATGAGAATAATTTTGCAATGATTATAGGTGCCAGAATATGAGGTTTATTTTCTACCTTTTAAATACATTTGATGATGTTATCTGCATTTACTGATCTCAAACACAGCAAGCTTATGCTCTCACTTCCCTTGGTTGTGATGCCTTATATCTTAAAAGGATGATCATTTATTGGTTTTTTTTTTTCATTTTGTATTGGGAGAAAGCATGAATTAAACATTAATGGCACTGCACTGGCCGCCGAAGTGCAGGGAAATTGTATTTTGATGGTGAGAGCTGCAGGGTAGATTGCCGCTTCTTCATTGATTACCCCACGAGTAATGTCACTTGCTGATAGATTGCAATTCTGTTGTGAATAATAGTTATTTTCATGGTCTCTGAAGAGCAAGGCAAGGAAGTAGAGAGAGGCGTCACCAGCAGGGAGGTGACAGGTCACATGAAATAACGTGACCAAGGTTTCTTTTCCGCGTATAAATACAGTCTTGAGTTCCTAATTATCAAGGTGAAAACTCAGCTCCTGAAAAGAAGACCCCTGGGTACTGATAATTGATCGTGATTTATTTTTCTTCTCATGGATTGTTTCATTTTGTTTTCTGTGAGAATAAAGTTTTTCTTTTTCAGTCACCACAGTCTCCTTTGTTCCTGTTTGGTTGTATCTGAAACCTTTTTCCGCATGTGGGATGGCCCGGATGTGCACCACGTCAAACCCTGCTGTTTTCTTTCATCCAGATCATGGGAGAATGAAAAACCTGAACCTTCCTGAACTGGCCGCACTGTCATTGCTTATAGTAGAGCGTCACTACTGTTACTTTGCCAAACAATCAATTTTATTCATCGTTTTTATGAGTCCATAGTAAAACAAAAATAAGTCCCCATAACTTCAACAAGGGGAGTCTATTGCTCTAAAAATGTCCATTTAACCAGTTACTCCTCATTACACTGGCTAAAGCTTAGAGTTCACTCTCATTTATAGAAGCTCTTACCAGCCTGGTCAGTGTTTGAGATTATTTACAGGGGCATTCCCCTGTTTAAAGATGCCCTCACCGATGCTGACAGTAACCAAGTGACAGTCATCAAGTAGGTTTTCCTGAAAATATGACAATATATAACATAACGTCACCAGGTTATGTGGTGCAATTTAAGGGAGTAACTTCAGGGTCAAGTAGACTCTGCCTCTTCCTGGAGCAGCCGAGGGCCCCCCAGGGCCCCTGGGGGTAAACCTGAGAGCAGGATCAGGATGTTGTAAGCCCAGGCCTCACAGTGGGGACCTTCCATCCTCTGGCTGTTCCCCCATCTCTTGCTCACCAAACAGGGAAAAAAAGGAAAGACTTTTGTTCACAATTTCTGTCACTGAATTCTCAGCACGCGCCTGCATTTTAGATCCCCCCTTGTATCAATTTTGCAAATCTCTGCAATATTGGGAGCCACAAATGCCATTGAATGGAAGCAGGAGGAAACCAGGCCGATGGAGTCCTGACCATGCAGGCAGCCGTGCGCCAGGAGCGAGTCTTTGTACTCAAGAATCAAATGATCGACGGTTGGCAGGGATTAAAACCCAGGCTGGCTGAGTGCTGGGGCTTTGATCTGAGCCAAATCCACTGAGACAGCTGAAATTTCATGGGAAGGTGACAAGGATTTCCTGAACCCAATGCAAATCAATCTTTAACTTTGAACTCCAGCTCATGCCCAAAGGCTTTGCAAGTGCACGAAGAGAGAATTTTGGCTTGTAAATCAGAAAACGTTGATTTGTACAAAGTATTTAATTTGAAGGGCTAAAGCTTGAACGGCAGCATCTTTAGAATTATTTTAGTTATTATTTAGTTGATGGTTCCTATAAGATTTTGAGGAAAGCTGTGTTAAGAATAGATGATGTCTATTAGAAGGTTTAGTTAGGCTTTGGGAAGGAAGGATTTGTCAAATGGAAATTTTAAGTTTTGTATATGAAGATATATGATGTCAGTCTTACGGTAATGTAGCCATACTAATAAAGTATTGTATAGAACTTAATAAACATTTTTTAATAGGTGATTTATCTATACCTGTAGACTTTTCATTAAAAGTCATTGTGCACTTTGGCATCCGCATTGGCAAAATACATAGTTATATGAGGTATAAACTAGGTTTTGTCATAAAAATTATATGCTTGACATTCAGACACAGCCCTAGTTTTTACATCAGTATTATGGATAGATGCAAATTAGATGACATCAAGGTATTTTATAGTTGAAAGTCTCCAATCTGTGATCTTTCCCCAAATTTTCGCTAATGGCAAGGAGATGTTATTAATTTGCTACCAAATAATAATCTGTGGGTGGGTCATTACTTAGTTTTTTTGTTAACTGAAATTATTTTACTAGATTTTTTTTTTAGGTTTTGGAAAACACTGCATCCTCTAATGGGCCCTTTGGATCCCTCATCTGCTCTTTTTAATTTCTGTATAATAGAATGAGTGCCTGGCTTTCCTTTTTAGATGCCATGTAATTTGGTTGCCACCCAAATGCCATTTTTGCTACTATCCAGAGTAAAGCCGTTCTCTGTAGTTTAACTTTATGATATTATGGTTGTTACATGGAATTATTAGAGATAACAATTTGCTTTAGAAATGGTACTGACAAGACGGGGTAGTATTCGGTGTGTGTCTCAGGAACGTGGGGTTTTCCAGCATGGATTTTGGTCCAGACCTCTGCTTCCTTCATAGAATTACATATGACTATGTTGCCAGAAACGTCTTGCCACCCACAGGTGTCTGAGGCTATCGCAACACCTGGGAGCTGGCCAGAAATGCAGAATCTCAGGCCCTGCCCCAGTTCTCCTGATCAAAATGACATTTTAACAAAGCCTGTGACTTCTATGCAATTGAAGTTTGAGGATCGCTGGGCTAAAATGTCTTTTTCATCCGTATCCCCCTGGGTGCAGGCATTTCCAGGTGCTCTCTCCTGGGATGCAGTGCCGTCTTTCTCCATAATCAGCTGTGTCTCTGTGACACGGAACAAAAAACACAAGACCCTCTCACTTGATCAGTAACTACTCCTGGGTGGTGCATGGGATTCTGTTCCCCTCTGCAGTAAGCAAGGAAACAAGTATAAACGCTCTCTGAAGGGCCCATGTGCACTCCTAGGGCATTGGACAGAGAGGAAAAGCACTTGAGGCCTGGCCCTACTTGTCAGTTGTTAAGCCAATCTATGTTCTTTAAGCATTTTCATTAACATTTAATAATCAAATGGGTTCCAGTATTTCCCATTTCTCTAAATCCCTTTTGTGTTCGCATATCTGCAGCTCATTAGACTCTTCAAAATGGGTTTTTGGCAATTTGACGTTCATAGTTCCCACCTCCAGGCGGCCCCAGGAGTTGGTGCCTGTGCATGGCTGCTGGGGGTTCTGGTGAGCTGCCATCTTTGGGGCGTGTTGACCTGACTTTGCGGAAGCCCCGGTTCTTCTCTGAGAGGTGGGAACAGAGTGAGGCCCCGTTTATGTGCTGGATGTGATGGCACTTGGCAGACTGCAGTGCCCCGCCCACTGCCCCGTGTCTCCTTGTGACCCCTCCACCCTGGTGCTTCCTCCTGTGGTTCATTCTGGGATTTTCCCAGCACCACCCACCACTGACACTTCTGAAGTGGGAGTGGATTTCAGTCCTCATTATTCTGGTGGTACCACAGCTCCACTCCTGGAGCTAATGCCAAGTTGTCTTAACTCTGACTTGCAGATTACAAAATGTATGTAATTCATTCATTGTCCAGGCCTTACTGGGTGCCCTCTGCCACCAAGTAACTAGGACTCTGAAGCTGGAGTCACTTGTGCCTCCTGTGAGCTGTGCCTGTGACCCTGTATAGCACCAAGGACCCTGACCCAACAGTCAAGTTCACGGGAGGAATATCCGATTCTCTGTGCTGATTTCTTGTAGATTTTCCGTGGCACGTGTGGGAAGTGGGGATCAAGTCGCAGGTCTTCTCTGACTGACTCAGAATTGTTCTCCCTTAGGATTCTGAGGTGTGATTCCATGTGCACCGCCAGTCTCCTCAGACTGACACAGAGTTGTTCTCCCCTCAGGATTCTGAGGCGTGATTCCACGCGCACCGCCAGTCTCCTCAGACTGACACAGAGTTGTTCTCCCCTCAGGATTCTGAGGTGTGATTCCACACGCACCGCCAGTTTCCTCAGACTGACACAGAGTTGTTCTCCCCTCAGGATTCTGAGGCGTGATTCCACGCGCACCGCCAGTTTCCTCCAACTGACACAGAGTTGTTCTCCCCTCAGGATTCTGAGGTGTGATTCCACACGCACCGCCAGTTTCCTCAGACTGACACAGAGTTGTTCTCCCCTCAGGATTCTGAGGCGTGAT